>JAPYZC010004508.1:0-11106 GCA_030522665.1 Ichneumoninae sp. A BG-2022a | reverse complement strand
TATCTTTTGGATGAGCCATACACGGTCTCTTGTACTGTCGTCCTATGGCATTTTATGGGGCTCGTGTGAGTTTACCATACAAGATGCACTATTTTCCTGCCATAAACTAGTTTATGAGTCTTCCATACAGGATGTTTACGCGGTTGTTGTTCTATAACGTATCTTATGCGTGAGCCATACAAGATCTCTTATATTGTCGTACAAGATGCACTACTATTCTGCAGTAAATTAGTTTATGGGTCTTCCATACAAGATTTATTTACTATTGTTCTACTGTAACATCCGTTTCGTGTTCACCATGCCGTGTTTGCAGGGTTGTTATTCGTATGTTATAACGTATCTTATGAGTGAGCCGCACACGATCTCTCATACTGCCGTTCTATGGAATTATATGCGGCTCGTATGAGTTTACCATATAAGATGCATTTTTATTCTAGAGTAAACTAGTTTAAGGGTCTTTCATACAAGATGTTTACACCGTTGTTATTCTATAACATGGGGTTGCCACGAAATTCTCAAACTGAAATTCCCTGACTTTTCACGGTTTTCCAGAGTAAAAATTTAATTTTTCCAGTTAACAAATCAGGTAGGAAAGAACAATTAAATGTAATGTAAAATATAATGTATAATGTTTATTAATATATTAAACTCAGTTCACAATATTAAAAGTTTCCAACGAAGTTAATATCACTACACAGTCATATATATGCTGTATATAGTCAACAAGTTTGCTGAAACCATTAGATTAAACAAATTTTCAGGATAAAAAAAACTGCCATGACTTTTCCCTGACTTTTCCAGGTCCCAACAAATTCCCTGACTTTTCCCGGTTTTTCCGATTTTCCAGATCCGTGGCAACCGTATTCTATGGGTGAGCCATGCAACATCTATTACACTGTCGTTCGATGGGATTCTGTATGATTATCGTTAATTAGTACGAAAGAAACGAAAAAAAGAAACATCATAAAATGAACTTGGAAAATAGGAGTTACGAGATTGCGCATTTAAAAAACTTGAAACTGTTGTAAAAATGCCGAAAACGGTAAGATCGATTTTCAAACTCCTTGACGCGCCGGATTCTCACATGTGTCATGTCAATGTCGTATTTCAGAAATCGACTGCAAGGATGTCAACATCCTGCCTCGGGCTCTCGGAACCCGATAGCGGTGGAAGAGCGCGGAAACGAGCATAAGAACGATCAATACACTCACGCAGGTATTTCACAACGCGAGTATACATCACTACAGGAATACAATAATTACTATACTATACGACGTGTCGTGTCAACGACTATCGGCGACACACGTGTCTTTGCATGAGCCACAATTTTCATTATCGCTGTTACTATCATTATTATGCCCCACAAATACCGAAGATCGCTCGCTTCCCCACTTTCTCGCTATTTCACACTGTCAGCTTTAAAATTCCGCGAATCTGTAAAAACATCACTGAAGGGATCAGGGGCCTTTTAAATATAGTTCCCACAGCATCTGAGCCAGTCTGGGGTGTTCTTATTTTTTATTTTTCAAAGTGCAATCGAATGATACAGATACTTATTTACTGGTTGAAATTATCTAACAATTTTTTCCGATCATTTTTTGAGATAAATTATCAAAGTGGAACCACTTGCATCCACAGTCAGTAAAAAAAAAAGAACACCTGCTTATGCCTCACGGAAATACACGCCATAGGTACTTTATGTTTCTTGTTTTTTTCCACTATATTTAGTAGCCTGGAATAATTTATGCACCCACACTATTGTCCGGCGAGAATTGTGCTCAATCATCTGTTTAACATTGTACATACGGGATACACAAACCCACCTACGGGAGTGGTGATGCGCGAGCCCCCTGTGTCAATACGTTATTCAGTATGAGTAGCCACCTGACGTCATGAGTCAGCCCATCCTACCAACAAGGCGTTCGAAACAGCCCCTTACGAAAATAAACAATATAGGTAATCATCTGCATAGCGATCCAATATGTCCAATGGTAAATTGGCGACCTTTCGGCTAACCGTGGAGCCCTCAATGGGAACCAATATTGGCACCCCAATATCGATAACCATTTGGATAACGATCGGAAAGTGTACAATGCTTAATTGGCGGACGATACCATCAACCGTTGGTCGCCCAATGGGGAAACAATATTGGCCCCCCAATATTGGTTACCATTTGGATAACGATCGGAATATGTCCAATGCTTGATTGGCCAACCATACGGTCAACCGTTGCTCGCCCAATTGGGAAACAATATTGGACCCTCAATATTAGTAACCATTGGGATAACGATCGGAATATGTCCTATGCTCAATTGGCCAACCATACGGTCAACCGTTGATCGCCTAATTGGGAAACAATATCGGCCCCCCAATATTGGTAACCATGTGGATAACGATTGGAATATGTCCTATGGTAAATTGGCGGATCATGCGGTCAGTCGTTGGCCTCCCAATTGGTAACAACATTTGCCCCCCCCCCTCCCCCCCCAATATCGATAACCATTTGGATAACGATCGGAATATGTCCGATGATAAAGTGACGGACTATTCAGCCAACCGTTGGCCCCCCAATATTAGTGACCATTTGGATAACGCTGGGAATACATCCAATGGTGAATTGGCGAGCCATTCGGCCAATCTTTGGTCCCCAATTGTGCCCAATTCGGCTCAATGGTAAACTTAAAATTTTCCAATTTCAACTCAATGGTTATCAATGCATCTCGTGAGAAGCGCGATAACTCCAGAGAGTTAATTTTATTTGGGTTATTAATATAATTATCAGCATACCAACATGGAATGTGTGATATCCATCAATTATTCAAGTCAGAAAGCCGCGGGTCGTCGGTCGACACCACGTTGCGTGGCAACCGATGCACTTGCACATGTCCCTAATACGAATACAGGAGTTCCTGCACATCCGCGATGAACTTTCCGTGAGAAATATAATGGTAAACGTACAATATGGCCTGATGGACAACAAGCGTCGAGCATGGTGACACAATGAGGGCACAATCTCATTGATAAAAAAAAAAACCAGACGCGTGTACGTGTACGTGTCCTGAAATCCATAGGTCAGTTGACAACTCAATTATAGCCGACTAATGTCATTCATCAATTAATTACATCAAACTAGCACCGCGTGGATCAGCGTACAGTTTCCCCGTTATTCGCAAACTTCTGCTTCGTGAATTTTGCAAAATCGAACGAAACTTTTACTCTCAATTCTCTTTAATTTAATGAATTAAAATTAATTTTCTATTTATAATTTCTAGAGAGTTTAATCAGTTCTCGATTAAAAAAAAAAACCTTTATTGCCACTTTTTGTTGTCAATTTTCACGCGAAGCACCAAAGGGTCTTTGATGTTTTAGCAGGGGAATCTTTTATTCGAATATGAATATGAATAATGAAGACGGACGAGACACAAAATTTATCAGTGTTTAACTAATCCTTTGTTTTCAATTTCATTCACTATAATTTAACATTCGATAGTATCTGCATCGAAATTATCTGCATCGAACTTTTACTCTCAAGTCTCTTTAATTTAATGAATGTAAATTAATTTTCTACTTATAATTTCTAGAGAGTTTAATCAGTTCTCGATAAAAAAACCTTTATCGCTACTTTTTGTTGTCAATTTTCACGCGAAGCATCAAAAGGGCCTTTGATGTTTTAGCAGGGAAATCTTTTATTCGAATATGGACATGAATAATGAAGACTGACGAGACAAAAATTTATCAGTGTTTAACTAATCCTTTGTTTTCAATTTCATTCACTATAATTTAACATTCGATAGTAGGGGAAAAGTGGTGAATATGGACCACCTCGATTAACACGTAAATCAATGATATATGGACCGGGCCATATTCCCCACTTTTACCCTATCCGCATGAAATGACGTTGGCATTGTAGTATATAACGATTTTCTTCATGTGACACTGCCCCACTGTTACACATGGCTGTAGTCAGACACATTGACCTTCCCTTTTATGCTCGATTAAAAATTCAAGAGTCAAGGTATAGAGACAAGTTCGAATAAAGGGCATTGTATGTGGGAGTATAGGCGTTTAGCGCTTGTACAGCGCTATGTACGCGATGGGTATGGAGTCGCGGCTGGCAGTAGTCGCGTAGTTGGAATTATTGGATCGAAGTTCCGGCGGTCGTCGAGACGTCTAACTGCCAGGATGGATAAACCACGTCCATACCGTCACAACACGTTCTATGAAATCTCCACAATTATTCTGGAAACCGCCACTGCCTTTATTGACGTTTGTGACGTAACTGAATTACACAACAGTTCTGCGGCAAAAAGGTCCACTGCGGAAACGTGCATCGCATTATAAAGAACAGAATCTTCCAACATTTTAGGAATTTCCTCTATTAGGAAATTCAGAAAAAGCGTCTTTGTAGAAGGGGCATTCGTTGTAAATAAAAAATAAATTACGAGTAACAAGCGCGAGAATTTATCATTTCTAGGGTGTTCAATCAGTTCTCGGTAAAGAATAAACTTTTATTGGCATTTTCTTAATCACCTTTCGCGAAGCGTCAAAAGGGTTCTTGATAGAGATGATTTAACAGGGGGATCGATTCTTTAAATATGGACTTGACTAATGAAGATTGATGATGATGAGACAACAATTTATTAGTGTTTACCCCGATAGACAAGCGGCACGAAAAGTAGCAGTTGGCGCAATAATTGCGACATGTGCCGCACGTGTCGCAAATATCGCGCCAATATTGCCACTTTTCATGGCCGTTGTGTATCAGGGTAACTACTTTTTTTAAAAATGCTTTTGCGATTTTGTGCACGTGCAAATGTCGTTTGGATTGGAGAACCAACGAAAAATGAATATAGAGCGATATTTGTTATAATATAAATCGAACGTACCTCCAATAATACGTTTCCGTATATCGTCCGGTCGCGTGTTTATTGCGACGGCGGTGGTATTGCCATTGCCAACCGGCTGCATTGGGAGAGACATCTCTAACCGATTTATTTCAACTCCAAACCTGCCACCTGTAATTGAAAATTTGATTTTTGTTCATTGAGAATATTGCATAGAGTACCCGAATGAGAAATAAAAGGTATTTCTTGTGAGGAGCCGTATTTCTCAAAATGTTTAATAATGGTTTCCCAGTAGCTTAAAAATCAGTCGGATTATGGGATCTCATAAAAAAATTATATGAAATGCATTCCCATCATACAAGAATACGGATTGAAAAGTAAATGGAAAAGATATTTCGTACACTAAGATAAAAAAATTGATTACGTCAACAAAATGAATGCTTACGGGTGGCGAAACAAATTATTGGTTGATCGAACAAAATAATTGTTACAGTAAGTAACGAAACATTTGATTCGACGGCCTGTTAGTTAGATCAACGAGGTATTCCTTTCGATCAACCAAACATTTGTTTCGCCACCCGTAAACGCACATTTTGTTGATTCAATTGATTTTTTTCTCTGTGTACGAGAAATCGTCATTACTAAAAATATTTACTAATGGTTTTCCAGTAGTTTAAAAATTACTGCATAATTTCCAATAGTTAAAAATTAAAAATAGGATTATCGGGTCCGGCTAAAAATGAATGTGACATGCTTTCCTATTATACATGAATTACTCATACGTATTGAACATTAAGGGAGAAAAGATATCCATTACAAGAAGTCGTAGTACAAAAATGACCAAATCATTTTGGGTGATTAAAAATTAAAAGTAGGATTGTGGGGTCCTAATTAAAATTAAAAGTAGGATTTTAATCCTACTTTTAATTTATACTTATACTTATACTTTACTTATACTTATACTTATACTTTAGGATTGTGGGGTCCTAATTAAAATTAAAAGAAGGATTGTAATCCTACTTTTAATTTTAATTAGGACCCCACAATCCTACTTTTAATTTTTAATCACCCAAAATGATTTGGTCATTTTTGTATTACGACTTCTTGTAATGGATATCTTTTCTCCCTTAATGTTCAATACGTATGAGTAATTCATGTATAATAGAAAGCATGTCACATTCATTTTTAGCCGGACCCGATAATCCTATTTATCCTATCTTTAGATTGATTGGAAATGTTTGCCCATTATACACGAAATGCACATATTTATACGTATTGAAATTTAAGGGAGAAACAGTTTCTCTTTAAAAGCTAGTGGGACCTACTTTATGATTGTAAATCAATGCGAAGCCATGAGCCAAAGAGGCGACGAGAATAATAAATTCGCTTGGCGTAGGAAGCGTTCTATAAAGGGAACCATGTAATTGCTGTTGCATGCTTTCCACGACGTACGCTTCCATTGACTTTACGGTTCGAGAATAGAAGCGTGCGTGTTATAACAATTTTGCAAGCTGATATATCCAAACGCCCGTGAAACATAAGCAAATTGTTGAATAAAGCAAATACTGACATAGCCAAAATTAAAAGAAACCACCAATGTAAATTTGAAATATATATATATATATTTATTTTGCATATTTTATTCTTCGTTTATCGACCAGTTCGACTTCCGGGACATGGAGCAATTGTTCATAGTGCAGATATTGAAATATTATTTTGAAAGAAATATAATATTCCATAATATTCAATATTATTTTGCATATTTTAGTATTAGTTTATCGACCAATTTGACTTCCGGGACATGGAGCAATTGTTCATAGTGCAGATATTGAAATATTATTTTGAAATTCAATTAAAACCAAATTTGTAAAATGTGAAAAGAATTTGCATGAAATTTAACATACCGGTGCAGGAATTTTTTATGCGGAAATTGGTGTATCAAATTTTATGTACAATTGTGATGAAAAATGAATGTACAATACGTTGCAAACTTTAGAAACATTTTCCTTTTAATCTTACTATAAAAAATACTTTAAATCCAATGTTTCGCTTTGATTTCACTATAAAGGTACATTAAGTTTTCATTATAATTGTACATTGAATTTAATGGACCCGTTTTTGCATAAAAAATTCAGCCGGGCATATTAAATGTGCAATTTTTGTATCAGCGTGATTACTTTGCCGAGACGTCGCCTCAAAAGTGTAAGCCACGTGTTTAGGTTGATCAAATCGTGCAAGCTCTTCACGCCGTACGCTTCCAGTGAGTTTAAGGTCCGAGAATAGAAGGGTGGGCGTTCAAGCAATTCTGCGAGTTAGTTACATTAAAATGGCCGCGAAATTCAAGCGAATCAGTGCTTAAAGCGGATCCTGACGTATCACAAATGAAACGGAGCAATGAATAATGAATAATGAATAATGAACGGTACAATGAATCTGAAAAATATGGATATAGTTTTGCATATTTTATTCATAGTTTATTGACCAGTTTCACTTCCGGGATATGGCCAAACTCAAATTATACATAGTGCAAATATTTAAATTTTGTCTTGAAAGAAATTCAATTAAAAGAGAATTTGTAATTACTTTGCCGAACTGTCTGCTTAAAACGGAGCTACAAATACAAATTTGAAATATATATATATATATATAGTTTTGCATATTTTTTTCTGCGTTCATCGACGATTTTGGCTTCCGGCATATGGCGAATATCAAATTGTCTATAGTGCAGTTATGGAAATTAGGTCTTGGAAAAAGAGCAATTAAAAAGAAATTTGTAATTACTTTGCCGAACTGTCGGCTCAAAAAAGAGCTATAAATACAAATTTGAAAATATATATACAGTTTTTTTTTGCATATTGCATATAAATTTTTCGTTCATCGATGATTTGTGCTTGAGGCACATGGGCAAAATCAAATTGTCCATGGTGCAGATATTGAAACTTAAAAAAAAAATGCACGAAAAAAAATTGCAATTACTTTGGCGAACTGTCGGCTCAAACAATTAAACAAGTGTAAGCCACGTGTACTTGATCGATAAGATCGTTGAGAGTATGCGGAGTGGGTCACGATTGCGCAATATTGTGACCCTATACCATTTGAAAAGTGGTCTAGGGTCGTCTAATGGTAGAGTTTAAAATATAGTAATACACCAGTAACCTATTCGTGTGGAGTTCAGAACGCACTTTGCAATCGCACCGAGGGTATTGCAGTTACGACTCGAGCTGTAACTGCGGTTCCAAGTAGCGCTTCGGGTTCTCGAAACTTTCGGTAAAAGAGTCTGAATATTTTATAACACGCATATAATGCTCGATCATGCTTGGAAGAGGAATCGATGAAGAAATTTATTTCACAATTGTAACAAAACTTTCGCACAAAAGTCACCATGATAAAAGAAATTTTGTTTATCAACACCGAAATAATCGCACGCGCTTCGATCATTTCGACCCGCACATTTAGTAAAGCGATTAAAAATTCTCAAAAAATTGCGAATATAAAAATGAAGAACTCGCTCTCTTCTGAAACAGAGGCGCGGAAACGAATTTGAAAAACCAATCCATACATGTTTAAAATGATTATATATTTTTCTAATAATAAAAATATGTTTTTTTTTAACGCAATTAATTCCACGAGTAAAAAATCCGAGAATGGACGTAAACATTTTTTTTCATCTACCAACGAAATTCCGCGTGCTCGTCGCTTAGCGTTTTTGAAGCTTTCATCCTTTAATACTTAAATAAAGTTCCCATCTGTTTTCAATTAACGCATTGGTCCCGAATAATGTGCGTGACTTTAAAAAAATCAAATGTTAGCAAAACAGCACAATAATTAAATGATAGGGAATTTTCATTTTTAATGCGCTGCTCTCAGAGCATGACTTAACAATATGTCTCAATACGGATGATCGTGCGAACGTCGTTCATGGCTTGCATTGCATTTAATTTTATAAGTAACGATATCATAATTAATGTCTTAAAATTTGATTACATACATGCAGAGATTGAAGACAGAGAGTTTGAGTTGTAAAAGGTAAAGTGCGGGTTTACCTTTACTGGCGTGTACGGTCCGATGCCCGATCGCGCACGAATGGGAGTGCCTTGAGTGTATCCAGTACGAAGCGTCGCCACGACGACGGCTTATTCGCGCCGCGCTTCCACCGCACCCCTAACTCCGGTGATCGTCCTTACTATGTTTACTCCTACGTACTATCCAACCAGGCGTACATTTTTCGAATAATATCCATTGCAATGGTTCAGCTGATTTTTTTATCCATACTCATAAGATACGTAGCTCGAATTACCGGTTCTCCGAAAGTGGAAACTATCTTTGTATACGAATCCTTGCTTAAATTTTAGCGTCGCTATTTTGAGCGCCGTTTCCTGAGATTTTAGGGTCGCGCGAGGACCCTTGGCCGATACTGCAGTTTCCTGTAACCGACGAATAATATTCTCATATAGAACGAAATGTTTTTCAATGGTTTTAGAAATATTTTTAAAGATTTTAGAAACATTTTTAAAGATTTTAGAAATATTTTTAAAGATTTTAGAAATATTTTTAAAGATTTTAGAAACATTTTATAAGATTTTAGAAATATTTTTAAAGATTTTAGAAACATTTTTAAAGATTTTAGAAATATTTTTAAAGATTTTAGAAATATTTTTAAAGATTTTAGAAATATTTTTAAAGATTTTAGAAATATTTTTAAGATTTTAGAAACATTTTTAAAGGTTTTAGAAATATTTTTAAAGATTTTAGAAACAATTTTGATGTTTGAAACCTTACGAAATATTTCTGAAATATATGAAAATAATATTTGGAAACATTCTCCCCAAACATTCCAACGAAACATTCCTTAAGTATTTCGGAAACATACATGTGGTATGAAATATTTCTGAAATATAGTGATAAGATGTTTTGTAATATTTTTAATTTCATGCCCACCGAAATATTTATATGAATATCTCCGTCTTTATGCAGGTGTGTGTACACGAATCGGACTGGTGATGCAATCTTTCACATTTCGCTGAAATGTTAAAAAAAACATTTCCGAAATATTTCCATGTCAGATTTATGAGAGGACAAAACAATACTTTCAAAATGTTTGTCTAATATTGGTCAAATATGTTCAACATTAACATTTTTTTTCTTAAGTCGCTGACGGACTGTGGACGATGGCCAATTGGCAATATGCAATACAGGTAAATAAGACAGATAATGTTGTCAGGCATAAAAAGGTCAACGGCCCAGTTTCCGCCGCTGTCCCAGTTACCGCCATTAATCGCAATTTAGACTAATAATAAATACAGTATACACGAACGAAATTGACGGCATGTTGCACAGCGGTTTACTCTTGATTAATGCCGCGATACGTATATTTTTAATAAAATGTTCCCTTTAACAATTGAAGATGTCGGAAACTGGGCCGTTTACCTTACTATTATTTTTAAAACCCTTAAAAAATGTTTCCACGCTATGTGGAAATGATTTTTTTTAAACAACATTATTTTTGGACTGCGACTGCATCCTCGACTTACTATGTTCAGTCCTACGTACCATCTCGCCAGTCGTACATTTTTCGAAAAATATTCATTATAATGTTACAGCTCATTTTTTAATCGATACACATGAGCCACGCAGTTGAGTTTACCTTTTCGTTGGAACTAGAAACTTATGTTTGTATACGAATCCTCTCTCAAATTTGAGTCTCGCTATTTCGATCTCCGTTTGTAAAGATTTTAGGGTGGCGCGCAAAGCCTCCGCCAATACTGCAGTTTCCTGTTACCGACGAGTAATATATAGTGATTCCGGGAACGGTGTTTCTAATTTTTTTAAATAAAAGGGTTTTTGGACAGCGATTTCCTCGTTGATTGCCTTAAGAAGGGAGTCTCGCTGCGCGCTGATTTCGCATAAGTTCGACAACAATAGGAGAAAATTGCAAGTACTTCTCGATGGAGTTAAAATCTGAAAAAAATCATGTATACTCAAGGTACTGAGAAGATTAATTTGGCATAATAATAATTGCAAAATGTTATTAACAAATTCATCAAAAAATTAATTGCTTAACAAATTACCCGGCAACAAAACTTTTTTTTTTTAATGAAAATGCTTCGTTTATTTTTCTGAATACGTATGAATTTTTTCAGATTTTTAAGTAATCGTTGATTTTTGTTCAATGAAAAAAAAATAAAAAATCAACGATTACTTAAAAATCTGAAAAAATTCATACGTATTCAGAAAAATAAACGAATCATTTTCATAAAAAAAA
>JAPYZC010004507.1:0-10229 GCA_030522665.1 Ichneumoninae sp. A BG-2022a | reverse complement strand
CTTCGATATTGATATCTTCGATATTGATATCTTCGATATTGATATCTTCGATATTGATATCTTCGATATTGATATCTTCGATATTGATATCTTCGATATCGATATCTTCGATATTGATATCTTCGATATTGATATCTTCTATATTGATATCTTCGATGGCAAACCCTGGCATTTATGAAGAGCCGTGTACAGTCTCTACGGGTGTAGCCGTATCGAGCTGCATTGTGGGAAGTAAACATCCATTGTGTTTGCTCCGGAGTTTGTACTTGAAAAAAAAGAAAAAAAAAAACAGAGCTCTCGCAGGATTCGACGTATGTTTCGCATCGTGAGGAACGAAATAATTGTCACCTGCGTGTGAAAATTCTTCGATACGTGCGAGAGACAAGCCACTACGCTTATACTTGAACTACTTGGACGTACATGTGTGTATATATGTATACATGCTTGTTTTCTCAAATGAAAAATCGTCTTCGTCTGGCGCGACGTGTCCTCGCGAGCTGTCGTTGTTCCACTGATTTTTCGCATAGTCACGAGACCGAATTCAATGAATACCACGCACCTGACAGCCTCGTAACTCTCGACGTCGCGAAGAATTATTTTATAACGGCTCCGCTGGCGGACGATTGACCGGCAGCGCGCGCAGCCTTGAACTAAAAAAAAATAAGAAAAAAAAAACGTAGAAATGTTTTTCTGCATTAAGTACACGACTTTGATAATTTCAGCTGCAAAAAATTTTTTAAGATAGTGAAAGAAAATCTAATTAAATTAAAAGGAGACACGGTGTAAGGACTAATTTTCTGCCACCGGAAGTAGCAGTTTGTAACTCAAATATAGAAGCGTCGCAGAATTTCGTTATTTTTTTTGGTCCGACGAAGGCGAAAGAAAATACTTGTTTTATTATTTATTTGAATTCGGGGGAAGGCAATCGGAGGGTCGGATTAATTTTTTTACCCTTCGTACGCATGAATGAGGTCTTTTCTTCAAATGCAAACCGGAAAGATCGTATACCGATCTGGCGAAACGTGAAAATGTAATTTCTGTAGCTTTTAATTTTTATAGTATTTCGCTTCTTTTTTTATTGTCGCTTCCATCCCGACGCGTTGATTTCACTGGAAATGAGTTTACGTGCGTTAATTTTCGGCAGAGTTGCGCTCCGGCGAAGAAAAGAGTTGAAACAATATTTGCCCTCTTCCCGGATCGGGTTGATGTGAAGGGAAACTCCTGGCCATCAACCCCGCGCCCGGTTGGTAACAAAAAACTGTAATGAATACCGGGTCGAGACCGCAGCTACCTAAGGAAAAAGAAACGCGGTCGCGGTGTCGTTCACCGCGTCAATACATTCTGCGGTGAAAGATAATGAAGACAATTTTCATTTGCACATGTCTGCTGTCCCGGAAACGGAATTCATTGCACTTTTCGTTACTAATGGTGGTATTTCATTTACTCTTCAATGTGCACAATTTTCGCTTTGACCCTTTCAATGTAATCGAAGATGAATATACTGAGAAAAAAAAATTAATTGACTCAACAAAATGTGAATTTTTGAACCAAACATTTGTTTCGCACCCGTAAGCGCATTTTTTTTTTACATTTGTCGAGCCCATTGATTTTTTTTCTTTGTGTAGTTTCTGTAAAAATTTTGAAATCTGTTATCTGGACAGTCGTTACCTTAATGGGCATTTGCGAGCGTTATGTGAGAACCTCATCAGGATAAGATCCAAAGATTCAAACATTTCTAACAGGGTTGCTCGGTTCTTCCCGATTAAATTCGGAGGTAAAGTTTGTCCTTCGTCTTTTTGAGTAAACAGTACATGATTCTTGAAAAACTCGTCGATGATTTATCCATAGCAATATTACGATGGGAAATTCATTTTAAAAAATGGGTGTGTCTCGGCGCGGTGTGGAAAGCCGAGAGGAGTGATTCTTCGAGAACGACCTTGTCAACGCGCTCCAAGCCAGGTCGGCTTGGTCTCTCCTCCGAGCCTGATACATTCGAGCGCGCTATAAGCTCAAACATAGACTTCCCCGTTGCGAAGGCGGAGGTGGTGTCGTAGCAAGGAGGGGCAGCAAAAAATTACATATATATGGGGATTACTTTGACGTTCCCTCGGGCAGTACGTTACTTGACCGTTCGACAGGACGCTTCTTCGCCAAAGTCGGTTAATCTTCCGAGCAGTTGGAAACTTTCGATAAACCTCCTGGCAAAATGAAGGGACACATACTCGTAAGTCTAAAAAAAATTCTTTTAATAATACATAAATGATTACCTTTTATTAATCCTTAGTGTGCATTAAGGGTCATTTCGACTCCAACGTTATACCGTGTTTTTTCGCCTAGCGTCAACTTTAAGCACGTATTTGGGCAGGTAAAAGAGGTTTTGCTTGGAAATCTGATCGTAGGACTTTAAGTTTGATGAATTCACTGCAAAAAGTGTCTTAACCTTTTATTTCTAAAAGTGCATAGTTACCAAGATATTCGGGGCCGCGGGTCAAATCGACCCCGTGTGCACTCAATAATTCGCTACGCAGGTGTGCACACTAAGGGTTAAGATTTTCTCATATTCCCGATTTTATTGTAATGCCTCGATGTACGTAGGTAATTGTTGCACAATGTCATAAATATTTATCGACACAGAATCAAGCATAGATCCGCGCGTGAGATACATTTTACTCATATGCATTTCGGGATGCAGATCTAAAAAATATAGAATTTTCATTATGCCGAATTATTCCACTAAGTTGCGCTTATGTGGAGCGTGATTTACGTGATGTTTTTTTTTCTTATAGTCGTACGTGGTTCGTCTTCAACAAAACTCATTTTTTATCACACCCCAATTCTCAAACCCTCGGTCCTGTTGTCGAACACGAGAATCGTGCGATTTCTCTGGTGAGATTGGCGTACAGGATTCGGCACTGACCTACGTCGGGCGAACTCTGGTCGACGCTGTGCCAGTACTGGCCCTGTGTGGCACTCCCACTGGGGTTCTTTCACGGGTCGATCAGTGAATCAGGAGTAGTTACAAGGGCAGTCTTTCCCATGGATCGCCCGATAAGGAATTCGTGAAAGCGTTTCGTAATCAAACGGTCGCGATAAGTCGCATCGACAGTCGAAGTGTCACTTCCGTTCCGTCACAGGAGAGACCTTCCAAGTTCTTTGCACAGCCGTATCTTATTCCGCCTTGCGAAATTGTGTCGTACCTCTCGTTTATCTTTTACACGGGAAGATCGTTTCGGAACGAGCGGATACTTCGCTCTCCCGCGTTCTCCGCTTGGCGCGTATCTTCCAGCGGTTGACACTGATGACGCATAACGACCGCGGGAGTCTGGCAATAACAATGAGACTTCAACCGACGCACCGCGGCGTTGCTATATACAATCTCTGCAGTATGTGCTTCACGTGTCGGTGTCCTATGTGTAGTACGTTACCGCACGGCGGTAGAGCCTAATGTTTGCTGCCGTTTGCAGATAACGACCCTGACCGGCTTGATAGCGCTGTGCAACGGCGCCATAGAGAGCGCGAAACCGCTGTCGAAATTGATAACCGCCGGCGAGGTGAAACATCCCTCCGACAGCAAGGATCTTGAGGCGTCCGCCAGCGATCGGTGTAAGTGTCCTGCGATTGACGTCCCTCTTATCAATGAGAATCACTTCCATGCGTCGCTATCATATATTCTGTGAGACAGTTTAGAGCGTCACTTCGAGGCCTGATAAGCTCCTGAAAAGACGTTGTTGGGACCTTGTCGAGCCTTTTTCGGATCTTACCAGAATTTCTACATTTTTTATGGAAATTTAGAAACACATTTCCAAATTAGAAATAAATGCCTAAATTAAAAGTAAATTTCTAAACTAAAAGTAAAATTCTAAATTAAAAGTAAGTTTCTAAAATGAATAAATTAAATGTAGAAACATAGAAAACGTTTTAATTTCTCCATTTGTTAACTGTGGGTTAGTGGTAAGAATAGTATTACGCACGCACTAAATGTTGCAACGATGCTGAGCGAAGTACGTAGTGAACCGAAAATCCCTAAACGTTTAAAATACTTTTTGCCTATACACAATGAATGCGTGTAGGTGTCCTAAAATGCATTCCACGAAAGTTATTATACTTATATTTCAAAACGTTTTGTTCATCTTGACGAAAAAAAATGTCAAACGAACGCAAAACGACGCTCGGTTCGTTCACTGATAGAAAACGCCCACTGTTAGCTTAAAGTCAAAAGAAATTAAAAGAAAAACGAGGTGGAGGTGTTTTTTTAATTGCTCGAGTGTCTCGAGAGAGCCGAGCACCCACGAGCATTAACATACCATTATATTCCACACCGTTCCGTGTCATCCTTCGCTTCGGTAACACGAGAAAAAAAAAATAATGCATGAGAGAAATATAAAACAAACGGCGAGAACGGGTTCAAGTTCTAAGGAGCGTGTGAACGCGCTTAGTGACACACTTGCCGCCCCGCCTCAACAGGTGCACCGGCAATCTCACCAGCGTTATGCCAATTACACGTCGTTGGATAACACACACTCCTGACAATCTATTTAAATCTTTGTTCAGCTTTACGCTCTTAGTCATCGCACACTGCTCACGCATAATTTCCTGTTATTATTTTTCAGTTCCTTTTTTTATATTAAAAAAAAATTTATTGCTTTATATGTATATCGAATTGTATTTCTCGGAATGACCGTGGCCTTGTGGTTCGACATCGTAAAGAATTAATGTTATTTTTTTTCTCGGATACCGCTGTTTGTGTATATGGAACTGTCTACGATTACCGAACTCCACAGCACAGACGTTAAATCACTGTTATTATTGTAGTATTAAATGTATCTGGAGCCTTCACTCTCGATCGCTTTGATGATTCACAAATGAGCTAATTCACCTGACGCATGTAATTTCCGCTTCCTCGGACACTAGCGAGACGTTTATTGCTTACGCATTTTTATTCAAGGTTCCGACATTACCGGTCTCTATTTACATACTTATCGATAGCTTCAGTGCGGTGTGTTCATTGCTTACTCATTATACACTGCCAATTGTCACTTCGTTGGGAAGGAAAACTATTTTTGTTGTGTTTGGTATTTGTCAAGTCTGAAGAAAAAAAAACAACGAGTGGATCAATGAAACGGCGATGACAAGAACAGCAGCACTTCGTCTGCCCAACCCCCCCCCCCTCCCCCAAACAAAACATTACGGCACACCTATAATATATTTTTTTTGTCTAAATATCCGAAAATGACAATTTAGTGGAAAGCAAGCGTCCCTTTGACCATTAAAATACTAATTTTACTACAATATCTTATTTGCTTAAGTTTATGGATACATTTTTTTATTTTTTGTTTAATTTGCTATTTTTTTTGTCTATCGAAGAGGAGTTCCCGAAATCAAATTGTACCACTCTGATAATAAATAATAACGCTAAGTACCAGCAATTTGCAAATTAGTGGGAAGCTATCTTTCTCTATCCGGTAAAGGGATAATGCTTATATCAAATTTGATCGAATGACTAATTTTACTACAATATCTTATTTCATTAAACTTATCTATTCAACATTTTTATTTCTGTTCCATTTGCTAATATTTTGTTTCGTCTGTATAAAGGGAGTTCCCAAAACTAAATCGTATCGCTCTGATAATAAATAGTGGCGCTAAGTACCAGCAATTTTCAAATTAATGGGAAGCTATTTTTCTCTATCCGGTAAAGGGATCATTTTTGTTATATAAAATGTTATCGAATGGATAGATTGATTTTTTTTTTTTTTTGGTTGATTCACTGTGCTAGCAATTACTATGATTAATAGTTTCGGCGCTTCCAGCGTTCCTTATCGGCAGGGATTACGGTACTGGCGGATACGCCAGTGGTTATGGTGGTTACGGAAACTATCCGGCGATCGGGAGTAACAGCGTTTACGGATCACCAGGCACGGGTTACTACAATCGCGGTGGTAGCAGTGCGAACAGCATTTATCGAGGCTATCAGACTGGCGCCGGCTATGGGGGAATTCTCGGGGGTGGAAATACCGGGTAATCTATAATTTCATAAGCACGTATCCACGTTCGTGCATGTTCACATAATACGTACCGAGATTGCTGATGGCTGCGATAACAAATAATTAAAAAAAAAAATCCTCTGCCACGCGCAGGAGTTCCCAACTTATGACGGGATATTGTAAATTCTCCGAATTTCTCGAACATACCCCAAAATTAATTCCAAAACTTTATTATAAATTCAACGAAATTAGTTGATCGTTCCCCCATATTTGCAGAGTGGAAGGATTTAATATCGTAGCTAAAATTAGTTTCCTCTAAATATATAGAACGATAAAATGATTTTTATTTATTTTCACAAAGTTATGGATACTACGGTAGCGGTAACTATGGCGGCTACGGAGGCTTGGGCGGTTACGGGGGTTACGGAACTTCGGGACAGGGTTACGGTGGTTACGACGACGGCTACGGGGGATACGGTGGACGCGGCAGCTACGGAGGGTACGGGGGTTACCCTGGGTATGGAGGTCTCGTTTACGGAACCTCGGGATACGGCGGTCTCGGTTACGGAACCTCAGGATTGGGGGGTCTCCTCTACGGAGGCTTGGGGTACGGCGGTCTCGGCTATGGAGGCTCCGGATACGGCGGTTTAGGCTACGGCGGCTCTGGTTACGGCTCAGGATACGGAGCGTCGACGTACCCGGCCGGCTATCGAGGCAGTGGATACGGCACTCCATCCGGCTACAGAGGCTACTCATAATTTGCGAGATAAAAATCAATCGTTATTTTCCGTCGATTTGTCACCAAACTAATCCACGGTTGCAGGCGTCTCGACGGCAAGCTACTCGTACCGAAGCCATTAACGTACTTGCCTGAACGTTCATTCAACGAAAAGCAATAAAATCTCCATAATCGGCTCCGAAATGCTCGGGAGCTTTCCGGATTGATGGAGTGTCTCGCAGCTACAAATATTTTGTATGGTTGTTATAATAGATTTAATACAATTAATGTTAACGCGATGTATCGTTACTTTGTATGTTTAATAACAAACTTACGTTCGTATCGTATTTGAAATATTTTCCTTGAGAAAAATTTGTGAATTAATTGACGAGAGATTTTTTAGTGTACGTTGGTGCAATAGTGCAGTTCCACAAAATAGCATGTTCGAGCATCCAACCGCACGTTCTTATCCTGCGTGCGCTTTACTCCGATGACTTTTAGGTTTGAAGACTCAGCTTAGATTCAGCTTAGAAGAATGGGAGATGGGGAGGAAAATAATATTTTTCATGCGATGTCAAGTGAAACATGTTGTATACATATGATATATGTATTGATGACAGCGTTAATATGTACAAACGTATCATTTAAATGTAGCTCATCTGGAACGCCATGGCTCTCGTATCGATGAGTAAGTCAATCTTGATAATCTCGAAGTACAATTACAATTAATACTAGATACGCTCAATTTATGGACAATGATAGTGAAGAAGTGGAGTGTTGATCGATGAAATTCACGAGCATAATGCTTCTCTACAGTTACTTAATTACGTACTTTACGATTAATTTAATAAGAACGTCAAAAAACACGTTGAACTATCGTACGAGTGTCGCTGTTGCAATCAAACTTGCATCCGGATTGATAAATTGCCCCTGAGTAATCGCCCGCGAACGATAATACTCATACTCAAACTAAAGTTGTATCATTTTGCTGACATCGAAAGACGTCGCGCGCACCGTTCAACAGATAACACTTCAGTTTCGATCATTCGTTAAATTGGCCATCCATCAGCTGACCTGCAGCTGGCGGACGGGCAACCCCGAGTTTGCTTCCGGTAGACGAGCATCTCTCGCTTCTCCGATTTTCGTCATCGGGCGTTAAGAAAAATAGTTGTTCAAGGCGTCGGGTAGACATCTCTCATTCGACTTTCCTTCTCTTGATTTTTCTGTTTCGTCTGAGACCTTGGGAATTTACTGGAACATTTAAGAATCCAACATTTGCTTGACCGAGAACTTTTCTTATCTGCTCGATATCGCTGAGCTGGCTGATATCGAGATACTTGTTGCCAACGATAGTCTCGCGTTGGCTACAAGCGCTGCAGGGATATGGTACGGGAGTTGCCGTTGGGAACATGGTCCTCATCATGTTTTCGCTGTCCGCTTTTTCGCCGGGACAGTAAGGTACAAAGATAACGGGTATGAATCCAAGTTGTCCGGTGACGATTGGGAAAGATGGTCGTGGCGTACTGGCTAGTGTAGGGTCTGTCGTATTATTGGTTGTCTCGACTAGAACGCAGGGACACGTTTCCGGATCTGGACCGATCGGAAACGGGATGGGCTTGATGTTTATCGGACCGGGTGGATGTACACCGATCGCTGTTAGAGCAGGATCTGATTTAGGTATATTGCTCGATGATGTATTTACCTGTGGGATTCCTGAGGCAGGATGTTGCGATTCGTATCCTGGCAGACCCTGATATACGTCAGTGTTGTCTGGTCCCTCAGCTAAAAGATCGCTGCCAGGCCAGCCCTGACCAATGTCTATGGAATAACCGTGCTGATTTTGTGAGACTCCTGCATTAAACTCCTGCTTTTGATGATTCTCTATCATCTTTGCGATATTCTGGTAATTGTACTGTGTATGGAATTTTCTTGCTCCGAAATTCTCTTTCCTTGCATCTTTTCGATAGAATTCATTTAAATCGAATTCGTTGCGTTCTTTCTCATTCGTTTCTGCGTCATTAGAGTTTTGACTCTTGTACTTGATTTCAAACTCGTTGGATCGTTGCTGCATTATCTCGTTGTTCGCATGGGCCACGCGTGCTTGTCCGTAATTATTGTCGTTGTGGTATTGATTTTGATTGTACACATCTGAATTCTTTTGGGAAGTGTACGATGGAGGGCCCACAGGGAAGTTTGCGGCGTGTTTCTTCGCGGTATATTCATAATTCTTCTGTAATTCGATGGCATTAGTTTCCGGTTGTTCTGGCTGGAACGAGGATCCCGCCGTGATCGGCGAGTACGGTGCATTCGGAGTTCTCTCGTATGGAGTGTTGTGAGATCCTTGATGAGCGGATTTTCTTCTGGGCACGTAATCTGGATCACCGGGCCATGGACCGTTGGGTCCGGGAGATCCAGACGGCCATGGGCCATCAGGCCCATCCGGTCCAACCCCTCCGACTCCTCCGACTCCTCCAACTCCTCCGACGCCTCCGACTCCTCCGATTCCGCCGATCGGTCCATCTCCTCCTCCATCACCAGCTACGAATAATAAAGTAAAAATCACAATAATGTTAAAGCACATGGTAAACGAGTGAATATACAGATATCAACGTTGTTATGCGTAGATTAATAACTCGTTAATAGCTAATTCAATATTAGTAGCTAATTTGATGATTCAAATGCCGTAACTCACTTCCAGGTTTATTCGTTTGCGACGACTGCCCAGGATGTGTTATATTGGGTCTTGTTGGCGTTTCAGGTCTTGTAACGCTTCCTCCAGTAGCCGGTGTTCCAGGCCGTGAAGGTATGCCCCCTGAGCCTGGTGTAGTGCCAGTTTGTGAAGGATGAGAAGGCTTCGGAGGTTTTCCAGAAGGACGTGACGGGTACCCGCCGTCCGTCGTAGGGTAGCTTGGAATGCCAGTACTAGGCTGCCCAGGCCGTGAAGGTGTGCCCCCCGAGCTTGGCACAGTGCCAGTTTGTGTTGGGTATGAAGGTTTTGCAGGTTTTCCAGGAGAACCTGACGGGTAACCGCTACCGTCCGTTGTGGGGTAGCTGGGGACCCCGGAATCAGGTTGCGAGGGGTAAGAAGGTTTCTGAGGACGTGACGGATAACCGCCACCCTCGGTTGCAGGGTAGCTTGGAGTACCAGAACTTGGTTGTCCAGGCTGTGAAGGTGTACCGCCCGAGCTTGGCTGCGTGCCAGTTTGTGAGGGGTAAGAAGGCTTTGGAGGTTGTACACCAGGATGAGATGGAGTACCTGTCACAGGCGGTATGGGGTAGCTAGGGACTCCAGAATCAGGTTGCGAGGGGTAAGAAGGTTTTTGAGGATGTGACGGATAACCACCGCCGCCCGTCGTAGGATAGCTCGGAATACCAGCACTTGGTTGTCCAGGCTGTGCAGGCGTACCGCCCGAGCTTGGCTGCGTGCCAGTTTGTGAGGGGTAAGAAGGCTTTGGAGGTTGTCCACCAGGATAGGATGGAGTACCTGTCACAGGCGGTATGGGGTAGCTGGGGACTCCAGAATCAGG
>JAPYZC010004506.1:0-14234 GCA_030522665.1 Ichneumoninae sp. A BG-2022a | reverse complement strand
TTTTCAGATTTTTATCCGATCGAGAAGTGTTTGTAATTCTCTTTTATTCCTCTCAAACTTAGGCGGCGTCAGTCATTGCGCTAGTACTACCTTAATACTCCTCTACGAGGAAGACAAAATCGATAAACGAACTTTCTGATATATGAGGAAGTCATGTGCAAATTACTTTGCACTTTTTTGGTCTGTCTACGCTCCACTGCAACGCGCTACTGCGCATCTTTCTGTAAAAAACCGCTTGTACCGCTTATACAAATAAAACAAAATAAAAACAATAACATCCGGTATAATACGTTACTATGTCCGTCACCGCTGTGATGTACTTGTAATGTACTTGTAATAAGAGCAATCCGTTGAAACAAATTAAACTAAAAAATATATATATAGAATCGTCTCTTGGGTTTAATGACCCGTTTCAGTAATGAGTTCCATATTAACCGCCACCGATTTTTGGAAGACCGATTGGGCAATTCAAAACATTAACGGGGGAACATATAATTCATTACGAGTAACAATGAAATCGATTTCCTAGAAACTATCAGAGAAACAATTAGCACCTGTTCTTTATATAATAACTTCTATATTTTATAATAATAATCTATATTAATGTTAAGCGTGTATATTATTTGTACCAAAGGGCTCGTCCCCGTTAAAATAAATAAATGAATTAATCAATAAATAATAATAATACTCACTGGACAATTGCGTAAGTCTTGACCTCGTAGTGGTGCTGGGGCGGTGGCAGTCCATCCCGTTTGCGAACTCTGAGCATATCGATATCGTGACTGTATCCCAAAGCCATTCGCTCCCATCGATTGTAGCCCGGCACATCGCCGAGAGCCTTAGAATGATCCCGCGTCGACAAACACCACTGGAAAGTTCGCAACGTTTTAGCTCGACAATGTATCGAAGCGTAATTCTAATCCGACTGCGAAAAAAAAAATAAACATTCTTGACTCTTGCCTTCTTCTGTTTGATTAACTGCGCCTCCATATTATCGTAAATCTGCTGATCCGTGCCATTGGCTTCCTCGAGACAATCCACGGACGAAACCAGAGTGAAGCTGTCGTCCGACTTTGCGTCGAGACTGCTGTCGTTGAGTTGCGATTTCGCATTGGGCGACAGAGGTATCGAGCTAAGATCGACCGGCAGACCGCACCTGCTGGCTTCGATCAACGGTGTCATTCCCTTGGCCTGCCGAAGATAGTCCCGAGCGAGTTCGATGTCTCCGTCCTTCTTGGCCGCCAGGGCCGCCTGTTTCAGTTCCGCCTGACGCTGCAGCAACTGCAACGCTTGCTTCTCCGCTCTCGAAGTCGCTCCACCGGGTTTTTTCTTCGCTGTACGAGAAAACAAATCGTGGATTATTGGAACCGAAACCGAACATTAATGACGCATTCTGCGTCAACTCCAGCACTTTGTTTTCGAACCTCTTAGATCTAGTCCATAATTGGCCATATTTTAGTATCACTTGAAAGTGCCCTTTGGGGATTTTTTCAGATTTCTTAAATCTAAACATTCTGAGAGATGCGTTTTTTTTCTCAAATTCATAGATCTTGTAAGCGATACGTCGACAAAAAAAATCTATCCACAATAAAGTTATCTTTATTCATTAACTATCTAATGCAATATCTGTTATATTTTTGTTCGTATTTTAGAAGCTATTTTTAGCAGAATGAAATGAAAATTATATTTTTTCGTGCGATGCGACACCATCTATTTCGCTGCCACTTTTTCAGGATATTCGACGATGTGTGAAGAAGAAGAAGTGTCGCATTGCTCGAAAAAATACAATTTTCAATCCTTTCTGCTAAAAGTAGCCTCCGCAATACAAACAAAAACATAACACACATTGCATTAAATAGTTAATGAATAAAGATAACTTTTTATCGTCAGATTTTCTTGCCTGACTCATTTTCAAGATTCATGAATTTGATAAAATGGATGGATTAAAAAATATGAAAAAATGCTCAAAGGATACTATTATTATTATTATTATTATTATTATTATTATTATTATTATTATTATTATTATTATTATTATTATTATTATTATTATTATTAATGTTTACAGAATTTAAATTTCCACTTATAGATCTGTTTCTATATAATACAAGATCACATAAAAATATAAGTATCGATTTGGTTTTTAAATTGGTTTCAAGTCTCTGCTTCTACTGCTCTTTCCGTTAGCGCGTTCCACGCGTCCACCACCCTTTAATAATTATGGGACAGATTCGAAAGTTGAAAAAAAGTGGCTGAGTTGACAGAGAATGCCTCGAATATCGCTCTTACCGATAAAGTGAAAAAAATAAGTACCTTGATTCGGTCTCGGGGGCGGAACGGGAGCTCTTCTCTCGGGGACGGCCGGTCCTTGCTCCTGCGGTTCGGGCTCTGGAACGGGTTCCGAGGGCTCTTCGGCGGACGGAGCCGGAGGCGCGGGCGCGATGCTCACGCCTATCGGCGGAAAGCCCGGCGGTATCGGCAAATCGGCGTACGGAACGGGCTTTCCCCGAGCGTGCAGCTTAACAGCGTCCTCGAATTGCTTGCAGATACGTCCGTACCTTCGCGCCTTCGACGAGTTGCCCTCCTCCTCGGCCGCGGTCTTCGATCGACGATAGATTTCGAGGCGTTCCTTCAGAGCCCCCGCGATCGCGTCCCCGGTGACCGGCGCCTGAGCGGGCTCCGCTTCTGACGAAACAGTACATCACAAATCTGAACTTCGACGATAAATTGCCTCCGAACGCAAAACAATACTCTTACCCGAGGCACCGGGCTCGTCGGCCGTGCTTCGCTGAGTCTCGCTCTCCTGTTTTCCATCCTCGGGAACCGCTTCGGCAGCCCCGGAAGTCGGCAGCTGCGGAGGTGGCGGCATGTCCGACAGATCGATCGTCTCACCCGCCGCTACGGCGGCCAGCACGATGTCGAATTGCTTCGCGACCTTAACGTTGCTCAGTGCCTGCTCGAGGTTTCCAGATTTCTTCCAAATCATCGCTGCGACTTTGTACTCGTGCTGTCGCTTCTTCAACAACTCGAGTGACTCCTGATCGATGACGGGCGAGTTGCCCGGTTCCGGGACGGGATTTTCCGCTTCCGGAGCCGGAACTTCCGGTTCGCTGGCTGGAATCTCCGGAGGCGTTGACGGCGCTGCTGCGGGTACGTCGGACTCTTCCTTCGGCGCGGTGTCCTGCGTCTTCTCGCCGGTTGCCGATGGCGGCAAAGTCGGCGGAATATCCGCCTCGGCGACAGATCTGCCAGAACGCGCGCTCGTCAATAGTCCTTCCAGGGTCTTGACGCCGCGGCCGAATCGACGCGCCCGTCCCGTTTCGTTGTCGGCCCTGGCCTTCGCCTCAGCCAACTTGTACATCCTCAGCCTTTCCTGCAACAGGTTGACGATCTCGTCGCTGCTGCCCGCGTCGTTTTCCTCTGGACTCGAAGCTTCCGCCGCTGCCTCCTCCATCGGCTCCGGGGGTGTTGCCTCGTCGCCTGTGATCTCCCTCAACTCGTTCTGCAAACATTACAGCAAATCTTTTTTTAATATAATTTTTAGAATATTTTTAATTTTTCTTTTTTTTTTTATTTTTTAATAGAAAAAGTGGGAAATCTATCGACTCTTGATAATATACATGAGTCTCAAACAAATCTCTAATCAGTATATCCGGATTGTGAGCCGGATCTTTAACACAATTTTTTTATAGCATTTTTTAATAAAAATTTTTATTTAGTTATTTTTATAGCATTTTCTAATCCAATTTTTTTTATAGAAACATTATAGAATCTATGGAGTCGTAACAGCGTACACGCGTCCCAGCAAATCTCTAACCAGTATGTCTGGATCGTCATCATCGGCCTACCGATTTATATCCAGATCTTTAATACACTTTCTTTTATAGAAGTTTCTAAGGTAGTACTAGCGCAATGACTGACGCTGCCTAAGTTTGAGAGGAATAAAAGAGAATTACAAACACTTCTCGATCTGATAAAAATCTGAAAAAGATCAGGCATATGGAATGACGCTGCCTAAGTTTGAGAGGAATAAAAGAGAATTACAAACACTTCTCGATCTGATAAAAATCTGAAAAAGATCAGGCATATGGAAGATGCTGATAAAATTGTTCCTCCATAATAATGATCCCAAAATGTTATTCGTTTCCTATATGTTAAAATTTGTTTAAAATCGTAATGTTCAAGTATTAGACAAAATTCTGAAAAAATTCATAAGTATTCAGAAAAATTAACAAATCATTTTCGTAATAAAAAAAAATTTGGTTGCCGGGTAATTTGTTGCACAATTTTTTTTTTTCCGTAATTTCTTATGAACATTCTGAAATTATTATTATGCACAAACAATCTTTTCAGCACCTTTTATTTGCTAGAATTTTTTCAGATTTTTTTCTCATCGAGAGGTGTTTGTAATCTTTGTCTTTTTTCTCTCGAACTTAGGCGGCGTCAGTCATTGTGCTAGTACAGAACAATTACGGAATCTGTAGATACGTAATAGCATACAGGAGGTTTCAAACAAATCTCTAAGCAGTATGTCTGGATCGTTATCATGGCTAACTGATCGTTATTCAGACCTTTAATACAATTTTTTTTTATAGCATTTCTGTATACTTTTTCTTTATAGGAGGTTTTAACGGAACAATTATAGAATCTATAGACGCGTAATAGCATGCAGGAGGTTTCAAACAAATCTCTAACCAGTATGTCTGGATCGTCCTCATCACCCGACAGATCCTCGTTCGGATCAATGTCCTTCATACTCTCGTTGATCATCGCATCGAGCTTCGCAGCTGGCACAGGCGGTGCTGAAACACAATTTCTGCAGGCGTTAAATTGCGATCGAAAAAAACACGACAGTGAAACTATGTCTGACCGTTCGCGAAGACCGCAAATTTACCTTTGCGCCTGGGCTGACGAGGTGCGTCATCCCCGCTGGTCAAACGTGCGAGTTCCGCCTCCAAATCCTCGTCGTTGTCATCGTCCACTGAGTATCCACGGCCGAGATCCTCGAGCTTCTCGGGCACTTGGAAAATTCCAAACTGAACATAATAGATCGATCATCGTCAAAAACGCGTTTACGTGAGATGCGAATTTCAGATAAGCAGCGCGAGGACTTTCTCCTCGTCGTTCACCTGCTCGAGACTCCCCGGTGGTCTTGGACGTCTTTTCGGTTCCTTCTTCTTGCCGAACATTTTACTCCCAGTTCCGACCCTGCAATGCCTGACGGGTGTGTAAGACGCGAGAAATTACGATGTAAAAAATAAACCGTCCGCTTATCGCAGGATCAAAGACGTAAATTTCACCGAACGTGTTGTGTTGGGCTTCGATTCCTCTGAAGTTTGCGGCATGAGTCACACGCTGACAGTTCGTTTCCCTGCGTCACTTTGAATATTTCGATTGTTGTTGTTGTTATGCTTCGTCGAAACGCGGCGAACGAAGGAGAGACTTGATCGGTAATCATCGCCGTAACGAAAAATATCGACCGAAGGACTTCGGTGCATTTCTCTCGTGGACTATTGTCTATTAATAGTAATATTAACAGTTTGTCGTAACTATTCCATAGCGCGCGGGTTACGTGCACAGTTCGATTTATCGATCAGCGGACAGACGACGCGCGCGACCTCGGTTATCAGAGGCGCACTTCACGCCAGTCAGTCGGTCATATGATCGTCTCGCGAAAAGAGGGCGAGTCCGATATTTCGTGCTCTGTTTTACGTTCACAAAATCGAACGCCCGTTCGTCCGTAAATCAACGTGAACGAATTTTCTCCGTGGAGTAATTCCCATACAAGATGAAGGGTTGCATGTTCAACATCGACGGTGGTTATTTGGAGGGGCTCTGCCGCGGTTTCAAGTGCGGAATACTGCAGCAGAACGATTATCTCAATTTGGTCCAGTGCGAGACACTCGAGGGTGAGTCGCGAGCTCGATTCATTTGATTTCATTTCATTTCATTTCATTTCATTTCATTTCATTTCATTTCATTTCATTTCATTTATTATTAATTGATTAGATACAAACTATTTTACATATATTAAATTTTCTGTCCGCAGTAGCTTTTTTAAGGACTTTTTTGAGGACAACATTTTTTTGTCTTCCCCTCGATCACGACGAACCGCGATGTCCCGAAATTGTTGCCGTTTTTTTTCCGTGTCCGAAAGTCCTTCGGATGAAGCTCTGTATTAACTTGCGAAAATTTCCTCCGCAGATCTGAAACTGCATCTGGCGGGCACGGATTATGGCAGCTTTCTGGCGAACGAACCGTCGCCTCTCGCCGTCAGCGTCATCGACGACAAGCTCAGGGAAAAACTCGTCATCGAGTTTCAACACATGCGCAATCACTCCGTCGAGCCTCTGTCCCAGTTTCTGGACTTCATAACTTACAGCTACATGATCGACAACATTATCCTCCTGATAACCGGAACCCTTCATCAGAGGCCCATTTCCGAGCTCATTCCCAAATGCCATCCCCTGGGAAGCTTCGAGCAGATGGAGGCCATCCACGTCGCGGCTACTCCTGCCGAGCTCTACAATGCCGTACTCGTTGATACTCCTCTAGGTAAATTCTGGCGTTCGGTGGTATAGAATATTCTGAAATTTTTATTTATCTGTTTATTTGTTTCAGAGCTTGGCAAAGTACCAATAAATACTTTAAGTACAAAGTACAAAGTGTCGCTAGTACTGGGATGTATCAAGTACTTTTCGTACTTGAAATGTTCAGTACTTTTGTACTTGAAGCATTTCTCTAGTACTTTTTGCAATTAGCTTTGCAGTGTTATAGCGTTAAATACTTCAAGTACAAAGTACAAAGTGTCGCTAGCACTGGGATGTATCAAGTACTTTTCGTACTTGAAGCATTTCTCGAGTACGTTTTGCAATTAGGTTTGCAGAGTTATAGCGTTAAATTCTTCAAGTACAAAGTACAAAGTGTCGGTAGTACTGGGACATATCAAGTACTTTTTGTACTTGAAATGTTAAGTACTTTTTGTACTTGAAGCATTTCTCGAGTACTTTTTGCAATTAGGTTTGCAGTGTTATAGCGTTAAATACTTCAAGTACACAGTACAAAGTGTCGCTAGTACTGGGACGTATCAAGTACTTTTTGTACTTGAAATGTTAAGTACTTTTGAACTTGAAGCATTTCTTGAGGAGTTTTTGCAATTAGATTTGCAGTTTTATAGCGTTATATAGTCTTTAAAAAAACGTTGTGACTTTTTTTCAGCTCCATTCTTCGTGGACTGCATCTCGGAGCAGGATTTGGACGAGATGAACATTGAGATAATCAGGAACACCCTGTACAAAGCCTATCTCGAGGCGTTCTACAAATTCTGCAAGGACATCGGCGGAACGACCGCCAACACGATGTGCGAGATCCTTGCCGTAAGAATTTACCGTCGGCGTGAAATTTCGCGGTGATAATTTAAGTTGCACCGCTGTAGCTCGGTTTCCGTTTGCAGTTCGAGGCGGACAGGAGAGCTATCATCATAACGATAAATTCGTTCGGCACCGAGCTCGGGAAGGACGATCGCGCCAAGCTCTACCCGCGCTGCGGTCGCTTGAATCCCGACGGTTTGGCCGCTCTCGCCCGTGCCGACGACTACGAGCAAGTCAAAGCCGTGGCCGAATATTACGCTGTGAGCGATCCGAATCTATTTGCATTTATAGTAAAAAAAAATAAATAAAAAAACTAACGTTTCCGTTTTAAAATATTTTTTCAGGAGTACAGTGCGCTGTTCGAAGGAGCGGGAAATAATCCCGGCGACAAGACGCTCGAGGACAAATTTTTCGAGTACGAGGTACGTTGGACGAGGGAATCGCGTAACTTTTTAAAAATCCGAACCAACAGGTGGTTGCTATTGTTTTTGCTTCCTCGTAGAGGAAGCTTTGTTTTGTTGAAAAAAAAATATCGAGATTTTATGAAAACGTGTTCACAATGATCGAAAACATTGTGTGTGGGTGACTCAGAAAAATTTTAACGACAGCATGTGTGGTTAACAGTCAATGTTACTCAAAAATTTTATTTAAAAAATTTCAATCGGTTTTTTGTTTTTTTTATTAATTATTTCATTCTCTTTGCGTTACAGGTGCGTTTGAACGTACACGCGTTTCTGCAGCAATTCCACTTCGGTGTATTCTACAGTTATCTGAAGCTGAAGGAGCAAGAGTGTCGTAACATCGTCTGGATATCCGAATGCGTTGCTCAGAAGCATCGCGCAAAGATCGACAATTACATACCCATCTTCTAATGGAATACCGCTTAGGCACGAAAAAAAATCGTTTCATCATTGTATGTATTATCGTGATTGTTTTGTTTCGAGCTTGATTATCGTAAAAAAAATGGCTCATACATCGGATTGACCCAACAAATTAATTCCTCAGAGTTTTTTTTCATCCGCGGACGGTTACCGTCAGTTTGAATCTTGCGAACGAAGCGAAAATATAAAGTAAAGTTTTAAAGAATTATAATGAAAATAAAAGAGGTTCCGGTTGCCCCGACATCCGAGTACGGCGTTGAAGAGTTCTGTTCGCGTTCGTTTAGAAATAAACTCGATGTATATAGTGTATTTTTATTATATTCTGTGCGGATAAGAAAAAAAAAATATCGTACATAGTATTATTCCATGGTATAATTCGTTAATTTATTAGATTGTAAAATGTTAAAACTAATAAAGTTACAACGCATTCCACTTTAATCGAAAGTTCGTACGAGATCGATCGGGACTGCGTCGATCACGAGGCCACTGCCGCGGATTCGTCCTTGGAGTTCGTCGTCACCGGACTCTTGGGTTTAGATTGCTTCTTGGGTCCCATTATTTCGGGATTTTCGCGCCAGAAACGCTCGCCGATTATGTCGTCCTCGTAGGGCACTACGGCTTTCCTCGTTTTTCCGCTCTTGTCCGTCACCGATTTCCGCAAAAGCGTCGTCCCTTTACGAAAATACTCCGGCTCGTTGTTGTAATTGATGCCAAATTCTTGGAACAGCATCTCGTGCTTATCCGCCGAAAAAGTACCCGACAGTCGCTCCTGAGCCTGCGAACGTCAATCGGATAGAAAAGCGTGAATTAACGTTAAGGCGAAAGATTTTATTTTAGCGAGAAGATACCTGAACGTTCGTCATATTCTTTTGCTTCACGAGATTCCAGAAGCACGTGTTGTACAGATTGTTGATGTGTACATCGGCTTGCCTCCACGATAGATAGTCCCGTAAATTTTCGTCGGTCGGATACAAAACCGTTCTGGCGTCGAACGACGGTGGATACTCGAGTTTGAGATCACCCATGAATTTGCTCCAGTGGAATACGTACGACGACGTGAACAAAGAATTAACGTTCGAAAGTATCTTTGAATCTGTGAGGAAGAAAAGAAAAGAAAACATAAAAAAGATGATAAAATATTCCAGAAGTTGCGAAAAAGTTGTTCATTGGTTGACTTATGAGCGCCAAAGTGTAAGAAAAGTAAACGTGGTGAAAATATTTCTCTGAATATCTCTGAGACCTCTGAAAGTCTTGGAAAATTTATCAGAAGCTTCTCTGAAAAGTCCTCTGAATTCCTCAAAGTTTTTGCACTTTACAGAAAAAGTCAAAAAAATTTCCGAATCTAAGTATTCAAGATTGTTCAGAATATCTCTGATTTTTTTGGAAAATACTCTGAACTTCTCTGAAAAATTGAGACTGCTTGTGACTGATAAGTTGCGCTCAGAAACCGGTAGAGATATTTAACAAGTCGCAGGGAAACGCAGAGAAAAAATTGTCGGAACATCTCTGAAAATGAATGAAACGATTCGGTCAGATTTTCAGACACCTTGTCCTAGCTATCGCATGTCCCAAAGTGGCTTTTCGGGCACGCGGTAGCCGAATATATTGCGAAAAATGAACCAACGGACAACATTTCATAACTTCCGAAAAAAATTGGTGTTCGTCAGCGTAGAACATCCGCCGGTAAGCGCGGACCTCTTCTATTGTATATGCCAGCGTCCTTTTTGAACACGAAAGAGAATTCGTCGCTCTGCCCGAAGGATATTACGATCTCGTTGAATTCTTCCATAACAGTAGTGGCCGCTTGTCTCATCAGATCGAGGGCCCGGGCGTCGTTGGGCTTCGAGAATCCGTGTACGGTCGAGAATTTCGAAAAGTTTTTGCCGTCAATCCTCACGACGATCCAACAATTCAGGAGGCAGCGGTCTTGGCGCTCGAATTGTTTGACGTACTCGAACTTGCTCTTGGCCATCGTCGACGTCGACACGAATCGCTTTTCGCCGAACAGTTGCGAAGACAGACGTAAGTTTCTCGTAATCAGGCCGCAACGCATGTACACCTGTCGTTGGTCTACCGTGAAAAATAACAATTTCGATCGCGCTCCGCGACACAGCTGCGATCGGCGCTGTGTTCTAGGTTACGACGCTTGTCCGAAGAATTCCGTGCGACGACGCCACGTGCGCTCGAGAGTCGATGGGGCCGGCATGACAACAAAACCAAACAAAAACACCGATCAACAGGCAGGAAGAAGAACGCGCTGATGAGACGAAAAAACGGTCCCCGAAATGGAGATACACAATCGATTCATGAGTGTGCCGACAACAGGGGTGACTTTACTGCTGGAGAGCCTGGGCGAAAATCCCAGAGCAATCCGGGATTTAGCTGGAAAGTTCAATGAAAAAATACGCAACGGCGCCGCAGGCTCCGAAACTCTGAAGGCTTTTCGTACGATTTTATGCTACGAATACCAGTCGCTGCACAACGCTTGTTCCAAAAAAGGTGAAAATACACAGGAACCTCAGCCTCGTCCTTTGGAAAGTTCTGACCTGGACATGAAAAATTTTATCGTTAGGAGCGACGAATCTTGGGACGAAGAGGATCGAGCTCTCCTCTACGATATCCTAGTTCTGCAACTGGTAATCGCTGGCAGTCAGCAACAATTTACTAAGCTTTTCGATTGTTTTCACGAAACTCGTAGAGAATCTCTGGCGACGAGCGACGATACACCGAATATGTTGATGAGAGTTTCGGAATGCTTTGCAGATTCTTACAATCTGCGTTGCGGACTGTACGGAATTTTGGGTGACGAAGGGGAACTCGAGAGACAGCGTACTCCAATTCTGAGCCAGATAAGATCGTGGATGAAGCGAGAGGAGGACGTGGACTGGAAACTCCTGGCGTCACTTCTGCCGAAGTTGACTCTCGCCTTCGGCTCGGACAGGATCGTATTTCCACTGTGGGACGAGGCGTTCGACAAGTCCGACGACCTTGGAACGCTGAATGCACTGTGCGTGATGGCGGACACCTGTTTTGCATGTGAAAACGGCACCGTCAAGGACGTTCACTATTCGCAATGTATGCAGGATCAATTCTGGTCGATGGTAATCCGAGGCCTGACGTCAGGAATATTCCAGCACCGGAAGCAAGCGCTTTACCTCGTGAAGAGAGCCGTTGATTTTATGGAGTCGCACGAATCAAAGATAAGAACAATGCTCGAGCCTTCACAGGAAAGTATCGTGCCGTTTGTGTGCGCACGTCTACCATCCACAGATCCGTCCATCGAGCAGGCAAAGAAAACCTTTTTCCTGATACTGGAAGCGCTCGAAGAGAAGCAGAAACACCTCGTATTACCGGCATTGTCGCATCTCCAAACCTTGTCGAGGACGTACGCCGATCACAGATCGTGCGGCGATTGTTTCAACGTCGTTTGGCTCCGTTGCGTATTGCGACGAATTCTGGAACACGATAACGAAGCCATCAAGATATTCGGGTTGAAAGCGACGCTGCAGTCCGATCTCGATATCTTTGACGAGCCGTTCATGGATTTTTTGGCAAACGTACTCAACAACACGTTCCTCTACGAGTTAGACACGCGCAAGGATTTGGTCAAGCATGATGAGCCACGAATCGTTGAACTGCTAAGAAACTTCTTCGAAAGATCCGAGAAGGCTGGAGCGGATCTAATAAACAGGTTCATCCGCGCGATTTCCAGAGTGTCCTGGTGTCCTGTCGCGTTAATTTGGCTCTTCGTCGCTGTGCAATTTGGAGAGACCGGGATCGTTTGTAACGTCTGGACACCCGAGGAGCTGCGATGTGTGGCGGCTCTGGTCGAAAAGAATTTAACGATTCACTGTCTGGAATTGCGGATCTTATCGCACGATCGTATCGTGTCTTCGTTCAAGACGTATGTCCGACAGTCTTTGAGTCGAGAGAATTTAGAGCTCATTCTCAATACTTTATCATCGTTCCCTGACGAAGCGCCGGAACGGACGTCGATAACGTGGTGGAGGGTCGTCGACCTGCTGTCGGTCATGGTCGAAGCCTCGGACGCAGCATCGTACGTTACTCGAGTCTGCGATACATTTTTCAGTGTCGAACGCAACGTGAAATCATTGGCACGGATAATCGGCCTTCTGCTCGACTCCAAGTTAATATGTCGTACGAATTCCTGCTCCGCCGAAAGAGCGCTTCGTCAGCTTTTTGAAAGCTTGATCGGTGCCGATCTGAGGCCTTACGCAGATCCAGCCTCGATCCTCGTACTCGTAGAGTTCATGAGCTGTCTGATAAATCTCGCCTCTCAACATAAATCCAAAGGCATGGATACGATGAAGCGCCTCGTATCTCCGTATGGCAATGCGATTGTGAAAGTCGTTGCGAGAAGCCTGGAGAGAAAGACGACTGCGAAGCATGACGAGTACTTATTGGCGATCACCGCTCTCGTGAACAGCATCGATTCTGTAGAAGCGTTGGGAATTCGTGTTCCTTGGTGGCACGATACGGAAAAACAATTGGAGCGCTTCGAGGATAAATGCATGCACGTAATCGCCAATCCTGACGATTTTGGGCAGTGGTGCTACGCGATTAAGGTGTTTTACCTCTGTCGCGAAAAAACGTTCAGTCGTCGGCCGAAACTGGGCAAAACGTACATACCACATCTCCTGAAATATTTCAAGAGCGTAATGCATCGCGATGAGCACGGGGAAAGACCTGGAAAGCAAAACGGGCTTCCAGACAGCAGATTAGCGTCGGATTGTTTCGAGACCGTCGCCAAACTCGTGCGCCAATTCGTCACCGAAGCGGAGTCTGATAACTGGCCAACCGAAGTAAACTGGCTCGAAGAGCTCCGCAATTTTGTGGAGACCGGTAGCGAAGAGGTCATCGAACCGGTCGTCGCCACATTGTACGAACTGCTCGAGAAAAGTCCGTCCTTGGTTGATCAGGATTTGGACGCTTTTAATTTCATAATCCGGGAATGTTGGCGAGCCGCTTTTCAAATGAAGAGAACTCAAGTGTTCTTTTCCACCGTAACTCAACTCACGCGGCTAATAGTCAATTCGAACTTTTTGAAGTTGGACGGGGCTAAAGAGTACGCGTTCGAGGTAAGATCTGAAACAAATGTAATTTTGACTGATCAGTTAAATTGGCAAATGATTGCGGATTTCAGTGTGCAAACGAGATGATGAAGGAAGGTGAGCGTGTGCCTCTTCTCAAACGAATATTTCTAACTTCCGTGAGAAGTTTGTCTCCTCGAGACATTTCTAACTTTCGGAAGCCGTTTATGTCCTGTCTTCTTCACGGATTCGTGCCGCAACGTGACAAAAGAATTGAGCTGCAAACGATCACGGCATGTTTGAAGTATCTTGCGCTCTCAGACCCGTAAGTAACTATTACGGGTAATTATTACTATCAATATTAATGGATATGTATCACAATTGTATTTTGTTCTGTTGCAGAGTGCCGACCGTCGACATCAGCCTTCGAGCGGAATCGGTAATTATTTTACTTAACGTAATGACTTCACCCGAAGCTGCAGAATTTCGTGGGAATGTGCTCACCGACCTACTGGATCTTCTTGAGCAAAATAAAAACAAAAGATACTTCGACAACTCGCACCTGCACAGATTGAAGCATAGAGTGATGCAAACATTGCTGATACTGGAGCCCGTCCTCAACGAAGTGAGATACAAAGAAATTGCTTAAGGAGGGAGTCTCGCTGCGCGCTGACTTCGCATAAGTTCGACAACAATAAGAGAAAATTGCAAGTACTTATTGATGGTGTAAAAATCTGTAAAAAATCATGTATACTAAAGGTACTGAGAAGATTCATTTTGCATAATAATAATTGCAAAAATTAATTGGTTAACTAATTACCTGGCAACAAAACTTTTTTTTATGAAAATGATTCGTTTATTTTTCTGAATACGTATGATTTTTTTCAGATTTTTAAGTAATCGTTGATTTTTTATTTTTTTTATAGAACAAA
>JAPYZC010004505.1:0-11060 GCA_030522665.1 Ichneumoninae sp. A BG-2022a | reverse complement strand
ACGAAGTGCCGAGGGATCTATGTTCCCATGCAAGTGTATCCAACTCTTATGGAGTGTGGGGACTCGTGGCAAGAGGCGGCAGATTACGTCGAGATGTAATAGTACACCCCACCGGCAACAGCAACACCACCTCCAGTAAACCCGGGACACTACGCTCCCGAAGACCGGCCATCATTCCAAGGTGAACTCGACAAAATCTGCTTCGATTGCGGCGCTTCGGGTCACACTCATCGACGGTGCGAGGATCGGACGGGTGACCTCGTCTGCTACGGATGCGGACTACATCATGTCACAATGTGGACCTGTCCGTATTGCTCCCGTGTCTGGGCCAGACCTGGACCATACGTGCCCAGTCTCGGACGAAACATTCCCCGAGACCAAATCGACCAGGCCTTCCGGGAAAAGAGAAGTCGATCTCGATCCAGAGGACCTCGTAACTACGTTAGTCACCCTCGGAGAAACCCTCCTCAACCACCGGTTTCCCGACCAGACGACTATGGGGTGTTCCAGGCTCCGCAACCCGGTAACGCACAAGGCTCTGGGTATACACCCAGCCTGCCAGTAGCGCCACAGGCCCATGTAACAGGCTATGCGCCGTACTCAACGCCTCAGCCCGACTGTCACCATTGTTGCCAGACGACCCGGCCACCGACACAGCCAATGGTCTACTATAATCCGGAGACACGCTCGTGGTACCAGCAATGATACCGCGTTATCGTCCCGTAACGCTACCGCCAAAATCAAAGTTACCGTCCTTCCGTTGTACCTGTTATCGAGACTGAGAAGACTGAGTTATCGAATCGTGCCTTGTTATCTCCTCGGAAACACAGGCCTCTTAGAGTCGAGTTATCTAAATTACAGTTACCGAAATTTCGACGATTTGCCTCAGCCTTCCGCTGTTGTTTAGAGGAATGAAGTATTATTTTGACGACTCGCTTTGGTCTTCAGCCACCGTTTCGATGAACGAAGATTTATTTGCGTGCTATCCTTCCCACTGAAGTTTATGCTATCTTGGTTAACGCTCTCGAGTATACTGTTTATTACGGCTGGTCTAGGATTCGAAATCCTTTATAATATGTACAATTGATCTTCTTTATGCTATCGTTATTAATTGTTATCTCTTCGTTGAAGCTACCGGTATGAGTCGTTATGTAAGACCCACTAGTGTTATCGACAATAACAAAAGGAATATATATACCATTGGATATCAGGACGAGGATAGTTCACAAATCGGACTAGAGTTCCCGTGTGATATCGAAAACAATTAACGAGATGATATCGTCGTGGTGTTATCGTATACGTTATCGAAGAAGGGTCACCGTCACGCTATCTTGCCACGTTATCTCGTGAACTGACCGTACTATTGCCGATCTTGTCAGTATTACCGATAGTGAAAAGGGATCAGAGACTGAAAAGGCACAGACCTATGTAATTCTTGTGATATCAAATATGGAATAAAGAGTTATCTTATATTGTATTTTGTTGAGTTGTTCTTGAGAAGTTCAGGTGTTCGTTCGAGTTACGTACTGAATCAAGGCTATCGGCGGATACCCTAGTGTGAGTCCTGGAGGGGGGAACTGTGACGTGATTTTCTTTTTTGAGTATCCCGTCCCAGGGTCGTTCCGACCATTTTTAGAATATCAAATTCACAAAGGACTCTCGATGACGCGTCTATCGACATAAAATTATTTATATTTAGCGTTCTCGGATCAATGTTACCGCTAGGATGAAATGGTCTTCCCGAATTAATTATCGTTGTGGTTACCGTTGCCTTATATTTCTCTTTTCTTGGGTTTCAAATTAGCGCTTTACGTTGCGGTAAGGGTGGCAGATACCGTGGTTCAGGGCCGAAACAACGCGCCACCCGGTATATCTGTCGGAAGCCTTACGGTGAGTCTCTGGGATAGCACATAAGCTCGAGTGGATTCCTCGACGCTCGATTGGTCGAGATTATAGGGCGAACTGGTCTCGTTCACGTTTCCGTTGGAAGGCCGTCGGCGGTTGGACTAGCGATCACCCAACACCACGGATTGCCAGATCGCAAGCTATCTTCCCGTTCTGTTATTTCCGTTAAATTTTAATTCCGTTCTCTTCGACCCTATCATCTCCAGAGAGTGTCATTTCAGAGACAGCTATCATAAGCAGTGAACTCGCAAGACAAACATTATCAAGGAAAATTCGTTGCTGGCTGCGTTCAGCCCATTTCATCCGTGAGGCGAGATTGCGCTAGGTAGCCGCCATGTCGCGTCGCCCCGAGTGCCTACCGCATATGATGGGGGTACCGCTGAGTCGCGATCTCGCGAGCTCGCCGGAGCTCGTCAGACCCCGACGGGCCTCCGGCCCGAACGGACAGCTATCTTTCGCTCTCTCTCGCTACCGACCTTCCCACCCCTAAGCTATCTTCGGCTAACGTTACCTATTGTTATCGAGCCCATGCTACGTTTATGAGTTATCTTTCAGCTACCTTAGTCTATGGGGGGATAATGATGGATTTCGCGTGATCTCGTTTCGTAACGATGTTCTCGTTCCGGCGTTATCTGATGATTAAGGAAATGTAGTCTCCCCGCGAGACATTAATTCGTATGTTTCAGCGTCCAGGAAGATCCCCGTGGAAGTTCGACCCCAGCCTGGTGAGTTTTCGCTATCTCGCAACGATCATGGTTGAGACAGGTTCTCACTTCCATTGTTACCGGAAGTTACCAATCTTCTCCGCTCTCTCTCGTTATCCATCTTCCGACTTCTGTCGTTATCGATCTTCCGAGTTCTGTCGTTATCGATCTTCCGAGTTCTGTCGTTATCGATTTTCCGAGTTCTGTCGTTATCGATTTCCAGGGTTCTGCGGTTATCGATTTCCAGGGTTCTGCCGTTATCGATTTCCCGAGTTCAGTTGTTACCGATTTTTCCGAGTTACGGTCCGAAATTATTAGTTATCGAGTTCTACCGTTACCGATATTCCCGAGGTCCGATTGCTATCGTGAGCTATCGCATTTCTGTATTCGGCCCCCATACTGTCTGTACCCTAGTTTATTGGAAGTAATTGAGGAATAAAACCTGAACCATGTGCCAATATTAAAATTTGTTTGGGAGTTTCGATTATACTACGAGCCACTCGAGAGCTAGGAACGCCGTCCACGCCCTCTCTCCACAACCGACACCCTGAGCGAATCGGGTATACCGTACACCAGCCTCTCTGATTCCGAAGCCGCAATTTCGTTGTTTTTTCGTTTAATTGAATTTTTCGTATTGTGATTATGGTTACGTTTCGCGGTTTGTTAATGCCGCCGTTGAATTAAAAATTGACTGGCGCCCAATGGCTCTCGCGGCAACGGGAACACAGGGGCCAGGGCGAAGGCTAACCGGGATGTAAAAATCCCTGTTGCAACCTTCAAAGAGTGCCGCCGGTCTGCTCAAAATGTATGGTACCATCACGAAGGCACAGAAAGGATTGCGCGCGTTCGGGGTAGGCCCATAGTTGTGGGAATACCTGCTTGTTTATCATGCATCTCACCTGCTCGACCGCGCTACGAAGGAGGTATGGGAAAATACGATCAGCTCCGCCATGGAGTACCCATCCTACGACCGAATGATGGCGTTCCTGATGGGCCGGGCGCGTGCCCAGGAGCAGGTGGAGCAGGATGCGGCGGTTGCGCAGGCCGCGAAAAACAAGGGAGCGTCGAAGAAGACGGCTCATCAGGCGTCTGCTCAACACTCGACATCTGCACAACAGAAGAGAGCGACGGCAAAGACTACCGGTGACAGCAGCACAGTGTACCGTTGCGACTACTGCAAGGGGCAGCATTATATTGTTCACTGCCCGCAGTTCCGAGAGCTCGGACCTCGTAAACGTCGACAGGCGGTGGTGAATAAGAGGCTGTGTTCAACTGTTTCGGACGGCACAACGCTCAACAGTGTCGCTCACGGGTGACGTACAAGGAATGTGCGTCGAAGCATCACACGATGCTGCACGAAGCATCGACTCGCGACGCTCCTGCGGCTCCCACCAACACCGCCGCAGGCCCACCGACCGGCTCATCCAATACCAACTGAAGCCTCGGTGCAATCGGCTGCTCATCATCGGGATCCAGCTCATCTTACTCGGCGCTGCTCGCCACAGCACTTGCTCACACATACAGCGCGGTGACAACTCACGAGGTTCGGCTTCTGGTTGATCCAGGGTCGGAACAGCTCATCGGTCTACTCGGTCTACCGCGTCGACGGTCGTCGATTCCTATCTACGGCATCGGCGGATCACGGTCTACTCAAACCAACGGTACTGCTCAACTCGTTTTACAGTCCACTCATTTCTCGCGCTCAGTTACAGTGACAGCTCACGTATTAAGGACGGTTACCTCGATCCTACCATCTTTCGAGGCTCCGATGCAGACGTGGCCACTCTTGGCTACGCTCAATCTTGCCGACCCGGACTTTCTCACGCCACGTCCGGTCGACCTCATTATCGGTGCAGATCATTGCGGGCAGGTCATCAAGCCCAACATCGTCTACGGGTCTCCGACGGAACCCTACGCTCAGCTCTCCATCTTTGGCTGGTTGGTGCTCGGCCCGGTGCACGCTGCTCACGCAGTCACGTGTACTGCTCGCACGGCCACGGCATAGCCAGAGGACGCTCTTCTCCAGGAGCTTCTTACGAAGTTCTGGACTCAGGAAGAGCCACCATCGGATACACCAGGTCAGCTGACCCCCGAACCAGAGGAGTGCGAGGCTCACTTCCGGTCAACTCACACCAGGGACTCATCAGGGAAATACGTCGTGCGAATTCCTCTCAAATCAGCGGACACGTAGCTGGGGGATTCGTATCGCACAGCTCATCGGTGCCTGCAGCAGATGCTCAGGCGGCTCACCCGGGATGACAGTTTCCGGACGCTCTATCATCGGTTCATGGAGGAATACGAAGAGCTCGGTCACATGGTGAAGGCACCGACCAACTCTTCTGCCGATGAGGTGCATTACTACCTCCCGCACTATGGAGTTCTCAGGCCGGACAGGGAAACAACTAAGCTGAGGGTGGTATTCAACGGCTCTGCTGCGACCACCTCAGGCCTGTCATTCAACGACATCTCGCACACGGGTGCGAAGTTACAACTTGACATCCCGGATGTTCTCATTTGGATTCGACTTCATCGCTGCCTCTTCGCAACTGACATCACGAAGATGTTCCGGCAGATCAAGGTGCACCCGGACGACTGGAATCTGCAACGAATATTGTGGACCGACAGCCAGTCCACTCCGGTGCCGTATCAGCTTACCACCGTCACCTACGGAACGGAGGCAGCTCCATTCCTTGCCGTTCGTGCTCTGCTGCAGTTGGCAGAGGACGAAGGTCATCGGTTTCCGTTGGCATTGCCAGCACTGCGGCTTGGAAGATATGTCGACGATATATTTGGAGGTGTGGATACCTTGGAACAGCTCATCGAGGTTGCTCATCAACTGAAGGGGCTATGCCAGGCGGGCGGGTTTCCGCTAGCCAAGTGGCACTCCACTCATCAGGATCTGCTCACGTCAGTCTCATCGGCGAACACAAAGGATCACCTCTCACTTGACGATTGCGCTACCAAAATTCTCGGAATTCGGTGGCTTCCGCACGATGACAAATTCGTGTTCTCATCGGGATTCTCACCACCAACGGAGAAGCTCACGAAGAGGATCGTACTATCGGAAGTCGCTCAGATTTTCGATCCACTTGGATTCATCTCACCGGTTACAATCCGAGCCAAGATGCTCCTGCAGGAGCTCTGGCTACACAAGATTGGCTGGGACGACGCCTTGCCGGCTCCGCTCTCAGTTCAATGGCTCAATCTCCGAGAAGATCTCACCTGCCTGGCCAGGCTTTCTATACCCAGATGGCTCAAAACTCGGGCCGACTCAGCAGTGACGATACACGGCTTCTTGGATGCGTCTCAACTAGCGATGTCATCGGTGGTCTACATCGTGGTCAGCTCACCGTCCACAGTTGCTCAGGCAACACTCGTGTGCTCCAAAACTAAGGTAGCACCGCTCAAGCAGCTCACCATCCCTCGGCTGGAACTCACTGCAGCGCTGCTTTTGGCGAAACTCGTCAAATACGTCCAGGCTGCACTGCACCTGGACGTTCAATCGACTCATCTGTGGACGGACTCATCGGTAACGCTTATGTGGATACGCTCGCACTCATCAAGGTGGAAGGACTACGTGCGAAACAGGGTCGCACAAATCCAAAAGCATACGGCAGACGCTCACTGGCGGTACGTCCCGGGAGTAGCTAACCCGGCTGACTGTGCTTCCAGAGGCGTCAACACCTTCGAGCTCGAACATCACCCGCTTTGGTGGACTGGACCTCCGTGGATGGTCCAAGGCGAGGACTCATGGCCGTCTCAACCATCATCACCGGTCTCGGACGATCTCTGCGCGCAGGAGGCTCGTCCGGGAATCTCGCTCGTCGTCGCCGCTCCACGCGTCGACTACCATTGGGAACTCATTTACCGGGTGTCAACTCTGGTGAAACTTTTCCGGCTCACATCTCTCTGTTTCAGAATCGCGCTCAAACTCCGGAAGAAGCTCAACGACCCACCGATCGCACTCATACCATCAGAGGCCATGGAAGAAGCGAAGCGATTCTGGATAAAGGCAACTCAAGCAGTGTACTTCACATCCGAGCTGCGTATCCTGCTCTCGGGCTCTACGCTGCCTTGTCATCACCCTTTCACTCGGCTGACTACCTATGTCGACGGGCATGGGATCATTCGAGTTGGAGGGCGGCTCAACCAGCCGATGCTCACGGAGGAAGGGAAGCATCCTGCTATCCTGCCTCGTCGCGCTCGGCTCACAGATCTGCTCATCAGTGATGCTCATCGGCGCACCTTACACGGAGGCACGCAACTCACCCTGGCACACATGCGCCAGGCGTACTGGATCATCGGAGGAAGAGCACCTGTACAGTCCCACATCTTGCGGTGTGTGGTGTGCGCTCGGCAGAGGGGGATCCGTGCCCATCAACTGATGGGCCAACTACCTCTCTCCCGGTCGTCACCCTCACCTGCTTTCAGTCACACTGGTGTGGACTATGCAGGACCGCTCAGGCTCAAAACCCTGAAGGGACGAGGTTCCAAGACGTACAGGGGCTGGATCTGCGTGTTCGTGTGCTTCTCAACTTCGGCTGCTCACCTGGAGGTCGTCAGCGACTACGCTACGACCGGGTTCATCGCAGCATACCGGCGGTTCACAGCTCGACGGGGAATTCCTACATCTCTGTACTCCGACTGCGGCACAAATTTCATCGGTGCTGATGCCGCTCTCCGTCGGCTGTTCGATCAAGGTTCGCAGGAGCATCGGGAGATCGCCGCGATGCTCTCATCGGATCGAACCCAATGGCGTTTCAATCCGCCAGCGGCTCCGCACATGGGCGGAAAATGGGAAGCGGTTGTCAAATCGACGAAATTCCATCTTCGTCGCACTGTGAGTGACACGATGCTCACCTTTGAGGAGCTCACCACCTTGCTCGCTCAAATTGAGCCTATTCTCAACTCTCGGCCTCTGGAACCGCTCACCGACGACCCGCAGGACGTTTCAGCGCTCACTCCGGGTCATTTTCTCATCCACAGGGCTCTCACCACGTTACCTGAGCCAACGCTGCCGGTTGTGGGAACCTCACAGCTGGCTCATTGGCAGCAGATACAACAACGTGTGCAGTCGTTCTGGGCTCAGTGGTCGGCTCATTATTTGCAACGCCAGCAGTCCATCTCTAAGTGGCATCACCCATCGAATCAGCTCAAGGTCGGTTCATTGGTGCTGATCACTGACGAGCGATTTCCGCCATGCACCCGGGTGGCAGCACCACGCGCGACGCTCGCGCACGCGCGGTAGGGGAAGATGCCGTCGTGCCGTGTGCAACCGGCGTCTTCCCGATTCATTTCCGTTAATGGCCGCGATCTAGACACACGTGTTAAAGTCTCGCTCATTTATATTCGGTTTTTGCACACAGTTCTGCTCACGGTAAAAGCTCAGTTTTTGGTACATCATCACGGGAATTAAAATCATCAACTATCGATATATAATTCAGCTCAGTTCGGATATCGTGCGAGTGAAATCTCCGGTCAAGTGCCGCGTGCCTTTTCACCGGAGACTCTCGCGCGCTCAACAGGTGCACGACGCCTCGAGTCGTGCAGTCTGCTCACCCGGGTGCTTCGCGAATTTAACATAATTGTGACGATTCATTTCGGGACTCATTCGACTTCCTCTTTCGGTTCTGCTCACCATTGCGCGCATTTGTTCATTGTTTTTTTATACTGGCCGTTGTGAAAATATACGAATTATTTTCTCTATTATAAATTGTGTTCACCATCTTATTTTTTTCCTACCCGCTTCGATAAAACCTCTCACGGCAATTCTCAAACAATCCCCATTGCTGATCGAATCATTGGATCAAATAATCGTGCCGCGGAGCACTTAGAGGTAAAAGATGAGGTGAGAAGGGATGGAAAGTAGGGAAAAAAATCATAAACACAACAAGAAGCAATAGGGGGAAAATCGTAAAATCCCAAACATTGTCCACTGTTTGAAAGAAAGGGGAAAAATGTAGACAGTTGAGATCGATCTTCGTTGCGAACTAATCAGTGCTTCGACCCATAAATACCAAAAAGAAAAACTCCTCAAACATCGACGGTAAAATAAACAGGACTGCGGTCACCGGAAAAGGAAAGGAAAAATTCGTCGGCGATAGCCTGAGAGGATTCAGGAATAAAAATTTGGGCGAAAAGTGACAGGGGAAATTTCCGCGTAAATCGGTCAGCATACAACGAGCCGCGGGGTACTCCGATGCATGAAAATGTGCTGGTAACAGTGCAACCTGCGCGGCAGAAGCTGTGAGCCAGGTCTGCCGGTAGTGCGGCCGTGCGGACGCCCGGGCGTAGACGAAACGCGTTCCGCGGAGGATCTAAATAATATTCTAAGCACCTTTCCTACATACTTTGAATACACATGGATGTATTTAAAATCCAACTGTACTTAAACCTTTAAAATCTAAAACAGTATTTAAAATCTACGATTGCGCAGATGTATTCCAGCAATTAATCGGCATTCCCAACATAGGGTTGGGAAACGGGTGCTCAATTCGATGAAAGGGAAAAAAGCCGAACTCGAGTAGTGAACAATCTATAAATTCAGCGGATTGGTCCATAGGTTTTCGTAAACGGCAAGTTTCAAAATCTTGAAAGAATCTTTGGGAAAAAGTGTAGCAACATGGGTACAGGGAATAGATTTCCAGTTGTTCAGAACAAGAATATTAGTGAGAAATCTAAGCAAGCTAAAGAATTTTTACTTTAGAGATATTCTCAACTAAATGACTCAGCATAATCTATTGCTAAAACAAATCTTGAGTCATTAATACGACTCCAAACCGGGGCTAGACTAAAGGAACGATAAGCCAGATCCCTGAATAAAAACAACCCGAAGGAAAAAAAAACATAATGGGAAAGCCGATACCACGGAACACGAACGTTTTAAAAGGTTTAAAACTGGCTTAAATGGCTTCTAATCCGGGAGCAACATAAGAAAATCTAGGACAGTGTAGGAAAACCGACAGGGACTATTTGGTAAATGGAGAAAACCCCGTGCTAACGCAGAACGGTGAACTGAACTTAACGTAGCTACGAAGAGAACATTCGGTGCAGATTAGCATCCGAAATTACAGGTTTGCCAGGGCCAATAACGAACATATTTTATGACGTACGAGTTCTACGTCATTCGTAACTGCCCTCCCCTACCCCGCTTGGTAGACGGAGAAAGATCAAAAATAGGCTCTGGGAAAATGGGAAAATTGGGAGAAATAGGTACCCTGAAAAAAAAGAAATTTGGGAAAAGGGGGAAAATTATTCCTGAAAACCCTGAAGTCTGCAAACATGCGCCGAGTGCAAAAATGGGACAGCCAGGGCAACGGCCGTACCTATCCCGCAGTGACGAGCTAGAGTGCGTCGGCCGCCACGAATACCCGAGGTAGCGGAAAAAGAGGAAGAGCAAATAAAGAAATACACATATGCGTATACCTACGCGGCACGAGGCCAGTGACCCGAGGGGTACACTGCCCGTCATTGATGCCTGGTTTTTCTGGTTTTTCTATCTTCCTCAATATCTTCCGATGTCTTGCTGGATAGCTTGCTTGATGTCTTCCTATTCCGTTAAGACAACGAGGAAGATATCCAGGAAAGCCAGGCATCAATGACGGGCAGTGTACGACAGAAGCAGCGCAAGGACGGTGCGAGTCGCGTGCCCGTCTGTAGCCTGACGCTGACACCAGCCGGAGAGAAGACGTAATCACGAGTGGCGACCAGGTACACGGATCTACGACTTGAGCACCGGGTCAGCAATTCTCCGGAACGGAGTGTCATGGGAAGGCGGAACAGCAGGCAACCCAAATAAAGCGCAACGATGATAGCCAAGTCGCGGAGGCCGATCCGACCAAACCCGAAAAGGTCCATGAGATACCAAAGGTACTCGAACCTCCGATGATATCCGGTGCGTCTCAGGAACTCGTCAAGAGCAAACCCGAAGGAGCGGTAGAAACGGGGGAAAATCCGGAAAATCACGGAAATTTAACATTTTATTCGTACATGAAAATGCGTACGATGTGTGGTTACAAATATGGGAAAAAATATATATATTAATTAACCAAAAAACAAAGGTGACTAGCACCACCCACGCGACTCGGTAATTAGAGCATCGACTCGAGAATTACCGAGTCACATATGTCGAAATAAAAACATGCTCCAAATCCCGTTCTCGAAGAAGCGAGGATTTGGAAAGATAATTGTTCACAGAAATAAAGTAAACCACAAACATCTAAACAATATTAAGCTGACGTGCCTGCTCTCTTATTCGTATATAAGGGATCGAGAGCAGGCACTCATCAGTCTCTTCGGAAGTCCTGATTCTTACGGTTAACTACAGATACACCATACGAGCGACGCTCAAATGCGATAAGTAGGTTGTGCGAATATTGGACCCTTATCGCGAAGGATTAACGCACGATAGACGGTAATCCAGTCGGTGTATCAAGCGTACAAATTGTACTA
>JAPYZC010004504.1:0-10230 GCA_030522665.1 Ichneumoninae sp. A BG-2022a | reverse complement strand
GGTTCTTCTAAGTTGCGGCAGTCCTGTTCGAAAAAATGAGCGATGGTAGAAACGTGGTTGCTTCTCAGTTGCTTTCGGTTGAAATCCATTTGGGGGCGTTGCCTGTTGGGTTTCGCGCGGCCTCCAGATGGCGCTGATGTTGGTTGTTTCACGGTCGTTGAAGCGATGAATTTGCGGCGAAAGGCAACCGGTAGTTTTACGGTAGAAACACAGTTGCCGCCACGGTTGCCGAATCCGACAGGGCTCTGAAAGTTAAGTCAAATATACACATACAATTATGTACACATAAACTTATAAGATATAATTGAAAAAATGCAAACAGAATTGCCCTTTTTAGCAATGCATAGTGCAGAAAAAGGTTATTTAAAAAAGAAAAGACATGGAAGACAAAATAATTGGAAAAGGAAAACGTCATGCAGAATTTGTCATGAAAAATTGTATACTTTATTCCAGAAAAGTATTTAAATGTATACGCACCATTGTTCATCCCGGATTACTTAGCGAAGTTGAACAATCATGGCATCGTTGAGGCTCGGATCCGAAGGCGTGAGCATATGCGGGATTCCCATGCACCCATGCGCCCATGTTGACGTCTTCTATATGGTTGTGGTTTTGTCGTGGGAATTGTACGTGTCTGTTTTCGTCACCTACAGGAGGCCTTTCCGGTTCAACTTGTTCCGCTTCGATTTGTTGACGTCTCTCTTCGTTCTGTCGGTCTACCTCGGCTTGAAGTTTTTTTTGAGCTTCCAGTTGTTGCATTTCCGCTTGCTGACGTCTCTCGGCATCCAATCGATCTTGCTCTGCTTGCCGACGCCTCTGTGACTCAAATTGTTCTGCTTCCACTTGTTGACGTCTCTCTTCGTTCTGTCGGTGTACCTCGGCTTGAAGTTTTTTTTGCGCTTCCAGTTGTTGCATTTCCGCCTGCTCACGTCACTCTGCATCCAATCGATCTTGCTCAATTTGACGATGCCTCTGTGCTTCCAATTGTTCCACTTCGACTTGTTGACGTCTCTCTTTGTTCTGTCGGTCTACCTCAGCTTGTTCTTTTCTTTGCACTTCCAATTGATAATAAATCTCGACACTAGATGCGATTACATTAGCGGAAAAAATACCGACAAATGAGTGTAAATTTTAAAGAAAAATCGGATTCAAGTCATTCATAACAATACGAAAAAAAAATGTTACGCGTAATTAAGCAGGAATCAAAAACGTATCCGCTATGTATATTCGCGGGTGGCCCATAGTGAACAAAAGAAACAATGGCTGAAATCTGCCTCAAAGCCATACCATCGTCAAATGAGCCGCGTCCCAATCACCAGCACGCCAAATAACGGATCGCGAAATCCAAATTTTATAAACAAAAAATGAAAAAAGCTGCTTCAAAAATAAAAAGCGCAATGTTAGACGTATTTAATTGCACACGCGGAAAAAGAATTATTCAATTCCAGCTAGGGATGTGCACGAACATGCATTTGCTCGAACGTTCGTGGTTCGGTTCGACATGTGGTTGATCGAACCGTTTGAACCGTTTGAACCATTTGAACCGTTCGACCTGTTCGCGGAATGCAAATAACTTCAACCTTCATTGTTCGGATAACACGAGCAATCGGACGGGCGTAATCTTTCCACGATAAAAAAATGAGGTACTTATGTGCCGAAGAAAATATAATTCATAAAATACACAAATAAAGGATCTAACAGACTAATGTAGTAATAAAAAATGAAACTCCCAACGCGATGAAGATAGTGGAATAGTTTTACTTTATTAACAATGCTAATTTTAGCGATCTCTTTGTTCTGATCCATCCAACTGTCAGCTCCGCGTCCAACCTCCCTCGCGGCTCTACCCAAAGTGCCCTTCCTCTTCCACCTCTCCGACGCCTCCGTTTGTGGCGCTTCAGCGATCCCCGGCGCTCGCTGCGCCATTACTACCCGCTTCCGTGGCGGGTGGTTTGAAACCCGAGTTTTGTTCCCTTCATTCGGCCTCCCTGAATGTCGAACTGCCCTCGGTTCTTCTTCTGTCGCATTCCTTGTCTGGTTGTCTCGTTGACAGTGTTACGCTCTGAAAAAATTCGTCAAGTACCCACCTCTCGATTATTATTATTATTATTATTATTATTTTTTTTTTTGAGGAGCAGCGGCTCAACGAAATGGAGTAATCCCCGGGCCATGTTCCCCAACCTCCCCTGAACGCAGTGATCAATTGCCTCAAGGGAGGGGCCGCACGCCAGGAGATATCCATAGACACAATTTCTACATAAGGTTCAACACCCCGGCAAACAATCACCCGAAGTTCAGAAACAAGTGGTCCCAGCCTACGCCAAGGGAACTCCATTGCACGAGCTCGACCACGGAGCTCGCCAAACATGCTGAGTACTTGACTTGACTGTTTGGTCTATTGTCCTGCCATGTTAGGATTCCTCATATACATCAACTCTGACCAGGAGTCATGGCTAGAGCAACCCTTACCGACCCAGACAATCATTAATAAAAAGTTTCAGGGATAGATAAGCATGGCAGAGAGAATGGCAAGAAGAAAGATATGGCAAGCAATATCGTCGTATTGTTGCCTAAAAATGAAAAGATCCTGCGATCTCGCCATGAAGTCTCTTGACGCGTGCAGTCTGGCCAAGAGTCACGGAGAGCACTTCAGGGTCCACAATCGTTCCCCAGGTGGAAGTAGCAGACGTTACCTTGTGTTACTCGAGAGCGTCGAACGTAACCCATTTCTGTAGGTTGTCAACAGAGATCACACTCTTCTGACCCCTGGCTTTCTGGAGTTCCCGTAAGTCCTCGACCTCGTATCTATCATTTGGTAACACAGCCGTAACCTTGAACGGCCCCTTTGCCTTGGCCATCAGCTTCCTGCTCTGTCCGGTAGCCGCCGGATTCGATGCCACCATGACGACGTCGCCAACTGCGTATTGCGGTGGCTTGAACCTCCGTGCATCAAATCTCTCCTGTTGAACCTGCTCGGCATCGGTCGAACGCTTCGCCTCCTTGCGCAGTTCCTTCAGATCCACACGATCGAGTGTTGCTTGGATCTCGCTAAGCAGAGCAGCATCCACAGTACTACGAGGCTTGTACCCGTACAACAATTGCGCTGGACTCCTTTGCGTAGTCCGGTTCGTGGAGATGTTGATGGCGCTCTGCACTTTCTTCAAGTCGTTGTCCCACAAATCTTCGGGTGCCCCTACAGTAGTGGCAGCGAGATAATTCAAAACCGTTCGGTTCATGCGCTCACATTGCCCATTTGGTCTCGGCGTCGCCACAGCATTCAGTACATGTTTTATTCCATACTCTCGGCAGAATGCTGCGAAGCTATGCGAAGTGAAACAGCTCCCTCTGTCGCTGATGATGCGTGTAGGGACTCCAAATATTGCAAACAGCTGGTCGAGGGCTTTAATAACCCATTTCGTTTTTGTGCCGCGAACGGGCTCGAGAACACAAAACTTTGTAAATCCATCTACTATCGTCAATATCTGAGTGTTCTTACGTTTCGTACGTATGAAAGGACCTAGATGGTCAAGGTGCAAAGTATGAAATGGAATGGCGACCTTTTCAATCGGATGCAAAAAGCCTGGCTTACGACCGGATGTGGATTTATAGTAGAGACAATTCAAACACGCTCGTACATACTTGGTAATAAATTTCCGCATTCCCTTGAACCAGTAATTCTCTCGAACTTTCTCAATGGTTTTTTTAACAGCAAAATGTCCCTGATCGTCGTGGCACATTTTTACAACGTTAAAGCGTGAGGCACGCGGTACCAGCCACTTATTACCCGCTTCTGTTCTTCGAAATATCACCCCTCCCTTAAGATCATACCTGTCAAAATATTGCTTTGTGTCGAGCTGCACGTCTCCGGATTCTAGGATTTTTCGTATCACGACAATATCTGGTACTTGTATCTGAGCTACTGTTATCCATTCGCTATCCGTAATATTAACCGACATACATTCGATATCATTTCGACTCAAATAATCGACATGAGCAGCTTGTGCACCCGGGCGATAGATGACTTCGAAGTCGTAATCCTGCATATACACCCACCATCTAGCGATTCGAGGCTGTATATCCTTTTTCGTAGCTGTCTCTCGTATCGCGCTGCAATCCGTAACTACCGTGAATTTAACCCCCAAAAGATAGACACGGAAAGTCTTGAGTGCCGCGACCACGGCAAGGGTCTCGAGATCGTAAGAGTGATCCTGCATATCACCTGCTTTCGTTCCTCCACTGAGGTTTTTCGACTGTAATATGCCACGACTCTTTTTTCGTTTTCCAATTTTTGTATTAGTATGGCTCCTAGTCCGATTGAGCTCGCATCAGTATGTACTTCAGTCACGAGACAAGGGTCGTAGATAGCTAAGACTGGTCTTTCGGCAAATATCCGTTTTATTTCTTCGAGTACCTCCGTATGCTCTTGACTCCATTTCCAGGGTACATTTTTACGCAACAGATCGGTTAGGGGAGCTACCTTTTTCGCGTAGTTCGATATAAATTTGCGAAAATAGCCTGCCAAACCCAAAAACTGCTTTTGATTCGAAGGGATAGGAGCTTTCAAAATTGCTTCGACCTTTAAAGTACCCAGTCGTACTCCTTCCGCGCTTATTTCTTGCCCGAGGTATTCGATATTTTCCTGAAAGAATTTACACTTTGAGAGGTTGAAAGTAAAGTTGTGACTCTTTAAGGCTTCCAGGACCAATTCCAGATTTTTGAAACCTTCTTCTAAATCTGTGGATGGTATCAGGATATCATCCATATACACCAGCGCACGGCTGAATCGCAAATCACCTAAAGTCTTGTTCATAGCCCTCTGGAATACCGAAGGCGCATTGACCAGCCCGAATGGCATACGCAGAAATTCGTACTGCCCGTCGGGGGTTACGAACGCAGTCTTCTCAATGGACTCAGAGTGCATTGGAATTTGGTAAAACCCAGACATGAGATCTAGTGAAGTGAAGAACGTTTTTCCCCCTAGCTGATCTATTTGGTCGTCTATTAACGGCAAGGGGTATTTGTCGCGTTTGGTGATTTTATTCAAGGCCCTGAAATCCACGCACATGCGTGGCTCACCGTTTTTCTTTTTAATAAAAATAATGGGGCTGGCATAAGGTGAACGGCAACTCAATCTTCATCTGGTCACTGAGCAACTCAATCTTCATCTGGTCACTGAGCAACTCAATCTTCATCTGGTCACTGAGCAACTCAATCTTCATCTCCGCAACATCTGCCCTTCCTATTTCGGCGGTGTCGAAAGATATGTTCTGTATATACAGCTCCAGGAGTGACACCAGTCGAGCTTGATTTTGTGTGTCGAGGACCGAGCTAGAAACATCGGCGACCCTTATCATTCTCCGACTGCTTGATTCTATCACATTAATCCTGTGCGGTTCTGAAACCCCATCTCTGTTGCTCAATTTTACGATTGTTAATTCTGTCGCACCGAGTATCGCCCAAATATTAGATTCTGCGAGGATATTCTGCCCAATCAATATCTCTCGAGAAAGCTGATCGTCCGGTACTACATAGATCTCTATGACAAAAGGAACGCCGTCAATTAGTATACCGATTTCTGAACGGCCGATAGGTAAAGATACTGACGTATTAAACGCGGACAGGGCCTTATCTGCCGGCTGCAGGTCTAGTTCGAGTGTTTGCGCCGCGCTTTCCCTAATTACCGAGCAGTCACTTCCCATATCAATCATATATTCTTTATCTACCCCGTTGATACGACATATTTTAAGCGGCTTTTCTACTTGCGTTACTGTACAGACAGTTAATGGCTGGCGCGAGTCTCCGTCGGTTAGTCACAAAGGTTTCGCGCCTGCCTTCTTTTTCTTAAAGCATTGCTCTTCCACGTGACCCGGTATGCTGCAGAATCCGCATTTGGGTTTGTTCTCTTTCATATTTTTGGATGAAGTCGGTTTGTCAATCGTCGCCTGTTTTGATTCCGAACATTTCGATTTTATGTGACCTGGTGTACCGCACAAAAAACACAACCCATTCTGTTTTCGTTTAATTTTCTCCGACACGTGATCGCGCGCGGTTTGGGGTTTCCCCCCTTCTTTACCCTTCGACGGTGTATTTGCAAACACTCCCAAGCAGCAGTTTAGTTCAGGCAGCGTTTTACAGCGCGCCGCTAGAACTGTTCTACGTATACCCTCATCGTGGATCCCCTGAGCTACAGAATCGGCTATCTGAGCCTCAGATAAATCTAATTTAAGCTGGTTCAATTTCCCCATTTTCACAAAGCAATAAGCCTGCAAGTCTTGACCCGGGCTACTCGAATAATTTGCCGCATCCTTAAGCAATTCCCCGAAACTTACTTCGCCCGGAAACTGACGGACGATCGCGACCGCGAACGCCTCCCACGTCAAAATCGCACTTACCAGCCCGTCGTACCATAGCTTCGCGTTTCTCCATAGCTTGCATACTGCTAGATACAGTTTAGTTTTTTCATCCCAGTCATACATAATTCCGCAAGTATTGACTTTGTCTAACCAATCTGCTGCAGAGATATTTATCTCAGCCGAATCAAATTCAGGCAAGAACTTTTCGTTCATGAAACTATGTGATCCCTTCGAGCCCGTTCTAACGATACCTGCAAGCGTATTCGCCAACCTCGCGATGTCCGACTCGGGAGCGCTGCGTCCGGGACTGTTGCGGTTCGATGGCTTCAAAGGTCGGCGTCTTCGAGGAGAGTCACGGCTTTTCGACGAATGTCGAGTACGTTTTCTTGAACGCCCTTGATCATCGGCCCTGTGACGCCGTGAACGCTCCTTGTCGTCATCTCGATGGCGATGCTGATGCCCATGATCGTTGTCTTTGTCTCCATCGCGATGCCGGCGCCCATAATCGTGGTCTTTTCCTCCACGGCGATGACGTCGTCCATAATCGTCGTCTTCGTCTCGGTCGCGATGGGGACTCATATTCCCTTAGTTAAATTTTGTCCGCAGGATTGTTTTATTTATCTCAACACCGAAGTGCGAGAATATATCCCACTTCTGATCTGAAGTAATAAAAAAATGAAATTGCCAACGTGATGAAGATAGTGGAATAGTTTTACTTTATTAACAATGCTAATTTTAGCGATCTCTTTGTTCTGATCCGTCCAACTGTCCGCTCCGCGTCCAACCTCCCTCGCGGCTCTACCCAAAGTGCCCTTCCTCTTCCACCTCTCCGACGCCTCCGTTTGTGGCGCTTTGGCGGTCCCCGGCGCTCGCTGCGCCACTACTACCCGCTTCCGTCGCGGGTGGTTTGAAACCCGAGTTTTGTTCCCTTCACTAACTGCATTTTTCTATGTGCAAGAATTAGTTCTTTCAGTTTTAATTATTCAGCAACGAGTTGAAACTTTTTTTTTGTTGATCATATTCTCGTCAGCAAAATTGGCTTTCCGATCGTGAATCGAAGTTTCTTCTTTTTTTTCTTGCGTTTTAGTTTTCCGCTGCAAGGCCAAGTACCAGGGTCTTGCCTTCTAATTCAGGTAGAAGTCTTTTGCACTTGAGCACAAGTTGGGATTTGAGGTTGTCCGAGCGGTACAGTCCCGCCAAACGTGCGTTTCAGAAAAAATTTCGAACACTTATCGATGAAATAAAAAAATCAAGTATATGAGACGTGTTGCAAACATTGTTTTTGTAAAATAATAATTCCTATTTGTTATCAACAACTTGAAGATAAAAATCATTATTTAACTAATTACCCAGAAACTTAACTATTTTCCTTCATAAAAATGATTCGTTTTTTTCTGAATACGTATGAATTTTTTTAGAATTTTTTTGTAATCTTTTAAAATTACACATCTTCACAGCTTAAACATAGAAAAATGCGATTTTCAAAGATTACAAAAAATATTGAAAAAATTCATACATATTCGGAAAAATAAACGAATCATTTTTAGGAAGGAAAATAGTTAAGTTGCTGGGTAATTTGTTGAATAATGATTTTTATCTTCAATGTGTTAATGACAAATTGAAATTATTATTTCACAATAACAATCTTTGCAGCACCTCTCATATACTTGATATTTTTCAGATTTTTATCTCATCGAGAAGTGTTCAAAATTTTCTCTGAAACTCACGTTTGGCGGGATTGTACCGCTCAGACTACCTTAATGATGCTTCACGCGTACATTCCCAGACAAAAGTGAGATTCAGTGAGAATTTGAACTTTTGATAATGGTATAAAAATCTGAAAACAATCAACTATATTAAAGGCGCCAGCAACATAAATTTTGCATAATAATAATGTCATAAAGTTATTGACAAATTGCTAAAAAAAAATTGTCAACAAGTAATCAGTAAAGCTTTTTTCTCTCTTTTCAAATGAATTCATTGATTTTCTAGAAGTCACATGAATTTTTTTCAGAATTTTCATACACTTTTGTATATTCCGTTTTTGAAATTTTATTAAGGCCATACATAACTACGGAACTGTTGGCGCAAACGCCTCGAAACTTTTTGTGCGCTATAGAATCGTGACACGAAAACCCCTTCAAAATGCGTGTTTCTGCATAGATTTTCAAATTTTCGAATTTTTTTTTTATATGATAGAAATTTCGAAAAACATTCATATGAATTATAAAAAATCAAGGCATTCATTTAAAATAAGAAACTAAGAAGTTGTCTGATTTTTTAAAAATAATTTATTGTTCTAATAATTTGTTAATAACTCTTTGACATTATTATTATGTAAAATCAAAAGGCATGACATAATTAATATGGCTAATTTTTTTCAGGTACTTTGCATGTCGCGAAGTACTAACATTTTTATCAAATTAAATATTTGGTTCGGAATGTATGTGTCCTTGAAAAGCAGGAGAATGGTCCACTGCGGTCGCCCCCACCATTCGCCCCCGCGCATCGTAGAGGTGCATGTTAGGGACCAGCCGCCCGCACACCGGCGTCGCAGGCGTAACTATGGAAACCAGCGAGTGGGGGGGGGGGGGGGGTTGTTTACTGAGCGACTGCCGGGGCCTAGTGCAAGCGCGAACGTCATGCGCGAACGTCTAATTGTAATTGAGGTTAGGAAAAATTCTTGCTAAACTCCACCACCGAAACAAAGAGAAGAAAAGGTAAGTCCTCCACTTAATCTCGTATCACGCTGCACCATTTAAGATGCCATGCCAATGCTCGTAGACTTAATAATTTTTCGAATATAATCCTCTAATATTTTTCGAATAATATCCTCGTTTAAAGTTTGCGAGTATCTATATATTTGATCGAAATCTCGAAAGTGTTGAAAATATCGCGCATTGTGGGTTCTGCCCAACGACATTGTTGCCGTTTGAGCGAGAAGGCGTGTGACAGAACGAGATTAAGGATATATCACACATACATTCCCAACCAAAAGTTTAATCCGATCAAAATTTCGGTAGAGCGACATGCCAAAAAAAATGAAAAAGATCATCCATCTTAATGATGTCAAAATCTTTGATTTTGCATAATAATAATGCGAAAAAATTATTAACAAATGGTTAGAAAAATTAATTGTTTTAAAAAAATCGGACAACTTTCATTTTGTCATTGTAAATGAATTCTTCAACATTTACAATGTTGCAGATTTTTGCATTACAGACGGTCAACTGTGCCGTGTGTCACACCCCGTTGTGCAAGGAAACAGGTATATTGATAATGATGCACCTTCGCTGTAGAATCCAATTGGCAGCACGAAAGAGATTTTGTGTTTTTTGTACAGCTACTTCCATTTGGGTAGTATTCGAACTCGTCTTCTCGGTCACTACAATCGCATTCGACGATCTTGTGCGATTATAGACAATGTCAATTTGAAACTGATCCACGGATTTTTTTAATGATCCTTTTAATAATTCTCCTACTTTTGATAATCCTTTTGATAATCCTCCTGGTTTTGATCATTTTTCTGCTTTTAACAATCCTTCTGCTGTTAACAATCCTTTTGATAATCCTCCTGGTTTTGATCATCTTTCTGCTTTTAACAATCCTTCTGCTGTTAACAATCCTTCTGCTTTTAACAATCCTTCTCCTTTTAACAATCCTTCTGCTTTTGACAATCCTTCTGCTTTTAACAATTCTTCAGCTTTTAACAATCCTTCTGCTTTTAACAATCCTTCTGCTTTTAACAATCCTTCTGCTTTTAACAATCCTTCTGTTCTGCGACTCCCCTACATATTAAGATATCCCGTGTGGCCCCGGTGACGTCACACCGCGAGAGCCCGGGAGACGCGGGCAGTCTAGCGAGATGCCGAGCAGC
>JAPYZC010004503.1:0-13081 GCA_030522665.1 Ichneumoninae sp. A BG-2022a | reverse complement strand
AATCTGAAAAAATTCATACGTATTCCGAAAAATGAACGAATCATTTTTATAAAAAAAAAAAGTTGAGTTACCACATATTTTGATGAACAATTTTTTTTCTACAATTTGTTAACAACATTTAAAAATTATTATTATGCAAAATGAATCTTTTCAGTGCCTATAATAAGTATGCATTTTTTCAGATTTTTATAACATTGGAAAGTGTTTGCAATTTTTGCGTAAATTTCTCGAATTTGAGCAAAATGAACACCACTCGCTCCAACCTCCTTAAGGACTTGTGAAACGACTCAGTCGGTAACTTAAATCTGTAATGAATGCGATTTGGAGACCGTAGTCTTTTCGGGAAAAAGCAAAGCACTAGCGGATGTACAATTTAATACCGCGCCCAGATGATGCTTCCGTTTTATCCGGAACGTCCGACAAAAATGCATCTATCTGTCTCGCACTCGTATGTCACGTGGTACATCTTTGAGATGGCCTTAAGGAGGGAGTCTCGCTGCGCGCTGACTTCGCATAAGTTCGACAACAATAAGAGAAAATTGCAAGTACTTCTTGATAGTGTAAAAATCTCAAAAAAATCATGTCTACTAAAGGTACTGAGAAGATTAATTTTGCATAATAATAATTGCAAAATGTTATTAACAAATTCATCAAAAAATTATTTTGTTAGCAAATTACCCGGCAACAAAACTTTTTTTTTTATGAAAATGATTTGTTTATTTTTCTGAATACGTATGCATTTTTTCAGATTGTTAAGTAATCGTTGATTTTTGTTCTATAAAAAAAAGTAAAAAATCAACGATTACTTAAAAATCTGAAAAAAATTCATACGTATTCAAAAAAATAAACGAATGATTTTCATAAAAAAAAGTTTTGATGGCGGGTAATTTGTTAACCAATTAATTTTTTGTTGAATTTATGAATAACATTTTGCAATTATTATTATGCCAAATTAATCTTCTCAGTACCTTCAGTGAACATGATTTTTTTTCAGATTTTTACACCATCAAGAAGTACTTGCAATTTTCTCATATTCTTGTCGAACTTATGCGAAGTCAGCGCGCAGCGAGACTCCCTCCTTAAGGGGAAGTGAAATATCGCGGTCGGTAATGGAAACTGTAATGAACTTTCCTTAAGGTTGCTAATGGGTCAGGCGTCCTCTTAACATTTCAGTTCTGCAATGTTTTCTGTTATCTTTACAGCTGAGACGACTCAAAGCATTATTGAAAAAAGTTGGTACGAAGATCGAAACTCGGCCGTCTCGTAATTAATTTATCAGCGACGAAACGAAGCTCTGCAATTGGTCTCTCCGTTATCTTCACAGTTGCAACGACTCGAAGCACTATCGAAAAAAAACAATCTCGGTGCGAAGATCGAAACTTTGACGTCTCAGCGTTAATTCATCAGCGAGTTCAATTATTAGTTACTTTGTAAGTCGGATCCCGAGAGTATCGACAAAATTGGAAATCGCACCGTTTCCGGATCGTTCGACGAAACGATCTTCGATAAATCGGTCCGTGATTCGTTAAAATTTTTTAGTTAAGCGTGACTTTGATCGAGCACTGCGTGTGACAACGAAAGACAAAATTAACAGCGTACAATCAATCGTAAGCAACGATGAACTTTTCTGAATTCAATAATAAAAAAAAAGAAAAAAAATTACACTGATTATTATTAATTTGAAAATAATATAAACAAAAAAGAATAGTCGAATGATTGAGCGAATTATGAACATCTGTGAGATTGTATACAACTTACATTGACATCTCATCAGAGCCGTGCACCATCTCTTAATATGGGTAACGATATGTTCTCTATGGAAAAGAATTGATATTTGGAGAACCTCCCGCGATTCAGGGTAAATTCACCTTATCTTATCTTTACCTATTTCTACAGCCTATATAAATTTCTCTCTCAAGCTAATAAATACGACAACAAAAAAAAAGTATCGAGCTATGAAAAATACCGACGCTTAAATAAACTTATTTTTGTTAGGTTTTCATTTTTGTTTGGCCCGTAAATTATTTGGAATAGCTTAAGTACATGAAAAAGCCAAATATTCATCGCGGGACACTTTACTGGAGCAAAGTTAGTTGGACGTGCGTCATCGGTACGTATAAATATATGTATAGAAAATATATTACGCAGTTTGCATTTCATACCGTAGCGTGTGGAAGATTTTTTAATTTAGATCATTTTCGGGCTTACCTGTTGATGGTGGAGCTCCTCCGATGATCTCAAGTTTTCCCTGTGTCGGGACAAAGTGGTGGACAGCTGTTGCCTCTTGCGTTCCGATGTCGCCATTTCCTGCAATGATTTAAACAACGCGTTATTCACACTTTCATTCGGTTAATCAACTATTGATTATAATTGGAAAGTCGTTTTTTTTGCTTCTCCCAATTTTCAAGAATCCAATAATGTACAGCACTATCGTCGTGTATGCATAAAAATCTCTTTTTTCAACCTCAATAAGTCACTTCAAATTTGAAAAATGCACTTTTTGACCCGAAACATGTTTCTTCCAGCCTGAAAATCTCATTTTTCGACCAAAAGCGACGTCATACCGGAAATACGTTGTTTTGGATCGAAAGGGTCGATTTCCAAACCCTGAGCGACGTATTTGTCATTACGTCACGTCTGATCGAAAATTAGATTTAATAACCGGAAGCGACGTTTCCCCAGATGACGTCACATCCGGTCGAAAAATGAGATTTTAAAACCCGAACTGTCGCTTTCTGAAGTCGACTCCATTTCCAGTTGAAGAATGAAATTTTCAAAACGTAACTCACGTATTTCCGGTGTGACGTTACTTACGGTCGAAAAATGTGATTTTTCAAACCGACAGCGACGTATTTCTGGTATGACATGACTTCCGGTTAAAAATGACTTTAAAACCGGAAGTGACGTTTCGTCTACGATGGCGTAATTTTCGGTCGAAAAATGAGATTTTAAAACCCAAAATGCGTCTTCCTGCAGATAACGTCACTTCCGTTTGACGAACGAAATTTTCAAAACGAAAGTGACGAATTTCCGGTAAATCTCAACAATGACGGTCAGGATTTTACGACGCTTTCGGACGGGTCGATAAACGATCATGGACAATTTAAAACTACGGAAGTTCGCAGATCTTGAAAAGCACAACTGCCGATATTGTGAAACGCTGGCTGCTCCTTTTAAATTGGTCGAACATTAATCTACCTCTCCCTCATTGTTGAGCAGTGTGGTAGTCATGTTGTCGGCGATGAACCATTTTTGTCCTTTCATAACGATGTTGGACGGTGGCTCGTGGCTCGCACCGATATCGGCTGACCATACCATCACATTCGCACCGGCGTCGACCTTCGCGGTCCTGTGGAATTTGAAGATCGTCTCCAATTGCCCCGCTTTGCGAATTATTTGCCAACCGCTAAGACCAATTTCCTGCAGAAAGAAAAATCATTACATTTTTTTTTCAATATGAAATTGATTGACAAAGATTACAATTCAAAATATGAAATTGATCGACAAAGATTACAATTCAAAATATGAAATTGATTCGACAAAGATTACAATTCATAGTAAAAAAAATAAAAAAATAAAGTAATGGAACTTGCCTTGTTTCCCTTGTTCGTCAACTTTACGAAACGTCCCTGTCCGTCAACCTCATTGATCTCCACGTCCCCTCTTGCCGTCCCAGAGACTGAGTAGTCGCTGAGGCTTCGCTCCTCGCTCTCCTCGAGCAACGTGCGCTTACGCTTTCCACCGCGAATCGGCGTGTGACGAGAAGGCGTGCTCCTGCTGGCCGACATCGTCGAGCTCGGGGACTGCATCGGTGTGATGTTCAACCTGACGGAGAAACGCGATAAAACGATTAGTCAATAGCGACTATGATAATCCGTTGGCTAAATAAGACGGTGTCACGAAAATTCCCGATTCGAAGATGCTTTCATTTATCGGTTGTATTTGTAACGCGGATAATCGTATAGTTAAATATAAATGCATGCGAAAAGAAAAGATCTCCGCGCTGGAGGATCGACAATTTCAGGCGGGACTTCGTAGTCACATTGCAGATTTTTTTATCCTCAAGTCTCGTTCGATATTAATAGCGTTTTGAACAAAATTGGAGCTCGTGGATTAAAAATAAAAAAGCAGCGAATTTATCAAGGGGCAATCGGGACAGGAAGGAGTTTTAATAAGATGTATTTGGAGTTTTTGTTTTTCAATTGTAAACCAATTTGAATCTATAAACATTTGCTTCCATCGAAATGAAATTCAGTAAAATAGCGACCGGGCAAATGTGCCGCCCGATATTAAAACTACAGGAAATTTCTTTCACATACGAGAGCAGTCAAAAAAATTGGTATGTAATTTAATGAACATATTATGGAAGTTTTTATATCATACACTGGCATACTAAATGTCATTCAAAAGCGTGATGAAAAATTTACGTACAGTACATGAAAAGCTTTACAAATACTTTACTTTTAATAATAGACTTCAATTGTACTACAAAAGTACTTAAAGTTATTCAAATCCAATAATTTACTTTAATTTCACTGTAAAAATCCATTAATTTTTTATCACAATTATACATCAAATTTAATGTACAATTGTCATGAAAAATTAATGGCGAAAAGAATTGGAATTGTCAATAAAAATTAATGCTATTTTGGGGGGTGAAATTAAAGTAAATGATTAGAATTACAGTATTATATAGTACTATATGAAGTACTATATAGAAAAATAAAAAATAAAAATAAATTATTAAAAGTGAAGTATTTCTAAAATTTCAAATATACTGTACATTAATTTTTCATCGCAATTATACATGAAATTTAATATACCCGTTTATGCATAAAAACTTCCAGTACCTGCACATTAAAATGCATAAGAATCTTTTTTTACAGTCTACAGTGACTACACGACTCCATACAGTGTCACCTCGCCACTCTTTTTTTGAGCCTCCCGTAAGTTCGCTTACCTGGCCTCCTCGGATTCCAAGAGTTTTCTGTACGCAGCGATCTCGAGATCAAGTGCCACTTTGATATCCATGAGATCTTGGTACTCTTGAAGTTGCTGTGCCATCTCGTCGCGCATGCGGGACAATTCAGCCTCCAGAGAAGCCAATCCCTCGGCGTGACGAGCCCTCTCGCTCTCTCGCATGGTCTCCAAATCTCTGCGGATATCATCATTATCGTCATTAATAATCAATTTTTTTTCAAACGCACAATAAAAAAAATAAATTAAAAAAAAATTAAATACCGAACCATGGTGGCCGTTTTTTCCCCGGATAAAAATTCCCTGACCTTTCCCTGATTTTTCACTGACCAATAAAAAATGTTCCCTGACCAAACTTCTACCGACTTATAATAAAAAAAATGAATGACCCAAATGAAAATTTCTAATTATTATACTAACATTTAATTATATTCTTTTTTCTTCAAAACGTTGCCATTTTTTGAAGGCTCCCTTCTATGTACTTCTTATTTATTTATAAAAGGTTCGGCGACAATTCACTTTTTCCATGACCAATTTTGAAATTTCCTGACATTTCCCTGACTCCCTGACCAAGATTTTTTTCCCTGACTTTTCCCGGTTTTCCCCGACCGCGGCCACCATGTGAACGAATTTAAAGTGAAAAATAAAAATAAATAAATAAAATTACCTGATGCGAGAATTGAGGGCGTTGTTGTTGGCCTCAAGCTCGTTTATGCGCTGATTCAAACCGTCGATTCTGGTTCTCGTTTGTCGAAGTTCCTCAACGGCCAAGCTCGCAGCTCCGCTGTTGCGTTGAGCGTGAGAAGTCAAGTTTTTGATCTTGTTCTCGTAGAGCAATTCGATCTCCTCGCGATTGGCTCGCATCTGTCCCTCGTACTGATCGCGCAGTTCTTGAAGCGACTGTTGCAGCTTCGCCTCGTACTGTTCGGCGAGGCGTCCATCGATCTCCGATATTTCGACCTGCAGAATAGAATCCTACTCAACGAAGTGTTGAATTTAGCAAACACATCGAGATGGATTTGTTAAATGTAATCGACGTTTATCGAGTCGAAAGATGCGAATCTTTCGTGTGAGTAATGAGAGGTGAGTGGTGGATTCTCTGAGTGATTTGTTAATCGTCAAACACGAAACATACCTGGCGTCTGGTGCGTGTCTCCGTGAGCTCCTGCTGATAAACTTGATCCTTGAAGCTGATGTCCTCCTTGAGACTTTGAATGTTGTTCTCGAGATCGATACGCTGGAGCGTCTCCTCCTCGAGATGCTTCCGGGCATCGTCCAGCAGTCCCTTCAATCTCTCGACTTCCTTCTCCAACTCGCGCTCTCGCTCACCAAGCTTCTTGCGCTCGGCCTGCGACTGATTGTACTGCGACTGCAATTCGCTGCAACGGTTCTCGTATATCATGGAACTTCTCTCAGCGGTGTGCAAATCTTTAATCTTCTTGTCCAATCTGGAAACATAAGAGCACATGTTTAATGTTCGTGTTCAAAGTTCATGATTTTTCGTGTTTAGTGTTCATAATTAACGCTCGTGTTTAGTGTTCGTGTTTAATGTGCGCGTTAAAAAAAAGAACCATTCGAAAATTTCATTTGCATTAAAAAATTGCAATTATATCTTTCCATTTCGCAAACGTGTCACTTCACCTTAGTATGTTATTAGAAAAAATGCATTAAAAAATGCATTAGAAAAAATATGATAGAACATTAAAAAAAAACGGGCATGAAGATTACCATATTAGGGTGTCATTTACGCCAAACTCATTTTAGTCGAAACTAGTTTCCGCTAAATCGTAACTAGGTTGGCAAAACACCATGTATACGTATATGTCTTAAGGGAAAACGTCACTTCCGGTTTCAAAATCTAATTTTTCGACCGGAAGTGACGTCATAGTTAAAATACGTCACTTCTGGGTAGAAAATTACAATTTTCGACCAGAAGTGATATCGTACCGGAAGTATGACACTTTCGGTCGAATAATAAAACTTTCAAACCGGAAGTGACGTATTTCCAGAATTATGTCACTGCCGGTACAGAAATGAGCCTCTCAAACCGGAAGTGATGTATTTCGGGTATGACGTCACTTGGGGTCAAAAAATGAGATTTTCAAACAGGACGTGTCGTATTTCTGGTACGACGTCACTTCCGGTCAAAAAATGAGATTTTCAAACCAGAAGTTATGTGTTTTCGATATGACGTCACTTCCGATCGAAAAATGAGTTTTTCAAACCGGAAGTGATGCATTTTCGGTGTGACGTCACTTCCTGTCGAAAAATAAGATTTTTAAACCGAATGTGACGTATTTCCGGTGTGACGTCACTTCCTGTCGAAAAATGAGATTTTTAAACCGAAAGTGACGTATTTCCGGTGTGACGTCACTTCCTGTCAAAAAATAAGATTTTTAAACCGAAAGTGACGTACTTCCGGTGTGACGTCACTTCCTGTCGAAAAATGAGATTTTTAAACCGAATGTGACGTATTTCCGGTGTGACGTCACTTCCTGTCGAAAAATGAGATCTTTTAACATCATCGAGATTTCAAAAGTCCTCTTGACGAAGAGATCTGGCTGCCATATTCTTTCAACGTTTCGCGTTCGTGCTATTTGACGAAGGCATTAATTTTTCAAGGTGCGGTAAGGACATAGAAGGAATTCGGTCGCTAAGCCCTTGGCGTGCGAACTGAAGGATCGAATACAAAAGGATGAAAAATTTCTTCGATCCGTTTTGACGACGAGGCCACCGGGGAACCCGTCCGGGCTTTACCCGCGGTGAGAATCTATACATAACAACCGCTATTTCCAGCTATCCGACGACCCACATCGAGCCATTTTGTTTATCCGAAGCGGAATCATTCTCCGCAGCTCGCGCGACCTCCCGTGTCAACGGGCGGGAACGATCGATTCCCTAACCGAACGGCATTCCGTCGCGAGCAGTCAAGGTTATGTACGACCGTAAGCCAACACAGCGGGCCGAGCCACAACGGATAAAACGCGTCGCGGCCAGTGGAAAGAAAATCATCCGGATAAGAGCGCGCTGCCAACTCTCGGGCTCGCCCTGAAATCGCCGGCTGCATGATAAAAACAACGGACGGCACGGAGAAAGTGTGCGTGCGCGTGCACGATGCCCGCAGTGCGCGAGAAGCTCGGTAGGGGGTTCGCCGGCTAACGGCTCAATTCACATGTGCTCGCCGGCTCGCGGACTCTCGCCACGACGATGCTCGCAATGTCATGAGTTGATGATTCAAGAGCATCCCTCCGAGCCATCAAATACCTTCATAAGTCTAAAGTTTCTTTTTGCTTAAAAACATCAACAAATATAGATTTATCTTATCTGCATTTTGTAAAATTGTGGATTTGTTGGCTCCCCCCTCCCCTCCCCCCCCCCGTTCCGCGCCGGTTTTCAGAGCATATGGAATGGCTTTCGAAATTACGAAATTCCATTCGGTATGTTATAATTTTGGGTTTTATAGCATATAGAATGGATATCGAAATTCCGAAATTTCATTCGATATGCTGTAATTTCGGTTTTTATGGCATATAGATAGATAGAATGGATTTCGAGATTTCGAAATTCCATTCGATATTCGTTCAATATGTTATATATCGAAATTGTGTTCAATGTGCTATTATTTAGGTTTTTAAAGTATAGACAGTGGATTTCGAAATATCTAAATTCTATATAGTTTATTTTTGAAAATTCGATTTTCATGGCGTGCAGAATGAATTTTAAAATTCCGAAATTCCATTTCACGTGGGATGGAATTTCCCCATGCTATGAACGATGGGATTCATGCGGGCGCGCGAGCCAACGTAACCGCATTGCGGTCAGGCATAGCCGTTGGGCCTGTCAACGTCCTCTGGATTATTTTGGAATTACTTTTAACAATGTATCATGCAAAGATGCGTAATTTAAAAAACGAGTACTCAGTTTACCCGAAGACTAGTTCCCATGTTCCTGTCTGTTTTATAATTAATTTAATATAACGTAATTTACTTAATTTATTCATCTGTAATTATTGTTATTAATTTAGTTTCGTATTTAGTCTGAAGCTGAAGGACACATGTGATTACATACAAAGTCTTAAAGCTATTTAAGTGTTTTATTTTCTTTTTATCTGTAAAAAAAAAAACCAATCCGTTAATCCGTTAATAAATTATCAATATCAAGTAAGCAGCCTAAAAACAGCAATTGGGTGGATACGAGGAGCAACGGAAGCAAGGACGATATCCACGAGTGATATCCGCGTACGAGCTTAAAAGCTTCTGCGGACAAAATTAATGTAATGTATGTAAATAATTTGTACATAATCAATGAATAATAATAATAAAAAGAAATGAAAAAACGAAATATCAATATCATCAATTAAAACTGGTATACAGAAAAAATATCTCTGCGATCCATGCTTAATTCTTATTCTGCAAACTGTTTTCTTTGGCATCGAATTGTCGTCAAGATATGCAACGCTAATTTTTATTTAATGTCGTAATGGAGATATAATGTTTCGTGTTGGAAGAAATGTTGACGAAAATACCGTACGAATAATCACGAGCTTAACTACAGTGAAGCCTCGGTTCGTGTACGAATTTGTCGAAATTGAGTCGCTTCGTTGCACGTAGCGAGCGCCCCTTATTGGCCCCTTCCCTACCAAGGTTATCGGCCGCGTGACTTTTACCGCCTCGCTACGTCGGTCTGTGAGTACAGAAAATTGTGCGCTAAGGGAGTTTTCACTGTAGAGATATTTTTATCGCGCATACACGACCGGAAACTTTATATTTGTGGAAAGACGTATTTTATACGCTTATACACAGAAACAAATTCCCCCTAATTTTATTCCTTCCGCCCGCCAGCATTGCAATATCTTATGTTAAAATGTTGGAACTAAAAGATTCATCACCGATCGAGAAAAACAAAAACCTTTTCCTTTTTGTTCCGTTTTAAGTTTAAATTTTTTCCTATCGGCATTTCATAGTTTTCGTGAAGAATTTCCTCGCGCATTAACTTAAAAATTAATGAATTTTTAACGAGCGAAAGTGTCACCGACATAAATAACGACAGACGCTTTCGCCAAGGCCGACATTTCGAGGCTCGCCGCTCCGTCGCTCATCGTTGCCCAACGCCGAGTCCTTCGAGAGTCCCGAATCATGCCCGAATAGCGCGATGACCGAATCCCTCCCAGCTTCCTGACGTCACGAACGGAGAGTTGGGGGGGTCAGCATGATCAACTGCGAGGAAGAGAAAAAAAAAAAAAAAAAAAAAGAAAATCGACTCCCGTAAACTCTCGCGAAACGTTCACCGACCGAGAGCGCGCACAGCTCGATCGAAGGACGTCAACATTTTCTACAGTCTCGTACAACATTTTTTTTTTACCCTTTATCTAAAGAGCTAATATAAAATCATTCCCTGAAATAGATGTGACCGATTCACGCCGGCAGGCTTGCGGACGAGACCAAGGCGAGCCCCGTTCGGTACGCCCGAGAGCGCCGCGGGTCACGTGGGTAAACATAAAAACATCCCACAACGCAATGGCTTCGTCCACCGAGCCGAAAACTCTCATTTTTCCAGCCGTCCCACGCCCCGCTATCGCCGCACCGTCGTTAATTGCCTGTCCGAAACAAAGCGACTCGACAAGCTCGAGCCTATCTCGATTAGAATTTCTCCGCTGCGAGAGCCGGCCGCATCGCGTCGAACCTCACGTGCGACGCGAGCGCATCGCGTCCGGACGACGCATCTATTTTCTTCGAAATTATAAAAATTCACTCGAAAGAAAATAACTTTCTCTTCGTTCAATAAAGTTCAGAAAGTTCATGTTTCTTATGTTTATTAAATTCATTTATTACCAACAAACTTTTGTTAATAAAAGCTTATTAACAGAATGTGATAAATTCAGCGAACTTTCACGTGCAGCGAGAGCGCAGCGCGTCCGACCGAAACACTTATTTTCGTTTATCGATCTCTGAATGTAAAAATACATTCGGACGGAAATAATATTTTTTTAATAAAAGCCGGCCACACGCCCGGCTCGTGACTGCGTGCAGGCCGAAAAATCTCCGAAGCCTGATTATATCGATGTAAAGAAATGAAAATAAGAGGTTGACGATTAAAAATAACCTGCGCCAGTGCGGCTGGTTCGGTCGGCCGAGCTGGCGGGTCGACGTTTTTTGGTCGGGCAGTACGAGCCGGCTGACATCATCAACGTATAGTAAGCGTGACGCAACTCTTGTAGTAACGTCAGGCTGGTTCGGTCGGAGGCGTGGGGCACTGGTTTCGAGCGTCCACGGTCTCTGCCTGCATCTACGCGTTTTGTTTGCGGGTCTGCGTGCGTTTCATGGCTGGCACACAGGCGTGCAACGGGAATCAATGGGCGAAGGGCTTCACGGTCGGGACGAGAAGCGCGGTTGTACTTCCTGAATTTATTTTACTACGAGGCACGAGTTACTCGAGCTTGAATGCGCGCGTTCGGGAATATATTTTTTTTTTATAAAAAAAATATAGTTAGGCGGAATTCGCACGACTGCCGGAGATCGGCGGAAACTTTTGTCCCGCATTTGCATTTGTATTTGTACTTTGTTAATCAAGCCCAACGGGAATATTAACAATAGGGCACTGTAAAAAGAAATTGTAAATTTAATGCACCTGACTGGATGGTTTTATGGAAAAACTGGTACATTAAATTTAATGCACAATTGTGATGAAAATTTAATATACTTTTTTTTTTATTGTAATTTGAAGTGAATAAAAAAATTAAAATACGTTTATAGTAAAATTAATGTAAATTATTGAAACTAAAGTATTTCTAATGTTTTTATTACACTGAACATTAATTTTTCATCACAAATGTACATGAAATTTACTTTATCAGTTTTTGTATAAAAACTTCCAGTTCGGTACATTAAATTTCATACGATTTTTTTTTACAGTGTAGACTGTAGAAATAAATTGTATATTCAATTTATTGGAACTTGAGATTCGCTTCCATTACTTACATCGATTGAACTTTAATGTACTTTTTTTGTAAAATAAAAATACCAGATATAAAAATTTCAAATCTTTTGCCTGAAATTTACAAAAATGTTAAAAGTAAACATGTAAAATGTAAAGTTGCGACGCACATGTGTTTGAAGTTTCAGAAACAATTTATGTAAAAAAGCTTCCAATATCATTAATTAATTTCCAATCATAATTTCTTTTACTGTGTATATTTCAGGAAATTATTTACACTCGAAGTCGGTTCATATGAAGGTGAAATCTCCGCGTTTGTGGAGGGGAAAGGGAAATGGAACAACGTATATTCTCTTCTGTTGTGAGAAGGGACCTTGAAAGGCAGTAATTGCAGGAACTGTGGGCAGTCGAGATTGTTCCGCAGAAGTTTGATAACGAATAAAATAGACGTGTGAATGCGTCTCTCGTATAGAGTAAGAAGATTGAATTTCTTGCACAGCTCCAACTCACAAACTTCACGTTCCGGATGACGACGGATTATTTAAATGCCACTAATTTTAACGATCTACGCTGCCAATTTTCGAGATTTGCAATGTACTTAAGTTTAATTAAATCAGACTTAGCGGTGATCTTATCGTGCAACGGGAATCGATGGGCGAAGGGCTTCACGGTCGGGACGAGAAAGTCGATTATACTCGCTAATTACTGTTACTACGAAGCACGAGTTACGAGTTTTAATTCCAGGCTAAACTAAGGTTGGGGAAACTTTTTCCGAACAGCCGGAATTTCAGGTACAGATAAAGTAGTCATTTACCGTACTAGTACGATAAAAGTTTCACTGGCGAGTATGAGTTTCAACCCAAAGTTTACTTCAGAAGGTGTGAAAATGTTTTTTTTTTTTTAATACAAATGCAGTTTTTTTAAAAATCGAACTACCATTTTTGCACAGAGTGTAATAATAGAAATTTATGTCACTCGGTGGAAAAATGGCTGTTTTTTCGCACGCTTCGCCTGCCAAAAACCCATTTTCACACCTTGTGAAATAAAATTTTGTTCGATCCTCGTGCGAAATACTTTTTCTGAACTCGTGTGATTGTAGAAAAAGTTTCACTGGCGAGTATGAGTTTCAACCCAAAGTTTACTATACAAGGTGTGAAAATGTTTTTTTAAA
>JAPYZC010004502.1:0-10234 GCA_030522665.1 Ichneumoninae sp. A BG-2022a | reverse complement strand
TTCCTCGCATGATCGATGGTTCGTTAAAATGATAAAGTTTAAAAATTAATAAATTGACAAAGAAATTGCGGATGTTCGGGGACGAGAAATATCCGTTAACTGCGCGATCCTCTTTATGCGCGTGTACGATAAAAGATTATAATTAAAAGATAAATAAAAAATGTGCCGATGTTGCCGATATTGGGAACGAACTATGTCTAGTCGACTCACCGATTCCCTGACCTGCCAATTTCTATTTACATTGTAGATACATCGAGACGCATTTTTTTCAAGAATTGAAGACGAGAATTGTGAATAAAATGGGAGCTTTATTTTTACTGAAAAATTCTCCAATGTACTCTCATATAGCTTCACACACGGAGGAATTTGGGGGAGAAAAATTCATTAAAAAACACATTGAAGAATTTAAATAGTTCCCCCTTGGTTCTTTTCCTCGCACGATCGATGGTCCGTTAAAATGATAAAGTAAAAAAATTAATAAAATTACAAAGAAATTGCCGATGTTCGGGGACGAGAAATATCCGTTAAATGCGCGACCCTCTTTATGCGCGCGTACGATAAAAGATTATAATTAAAAGATAAATAAAAAATGTTTCGATGTTGCCGATATTGGGAACGACTTATGTCAACGAACGAACTATGTCAAGTCGACTCACCGATTCCCCGACGTGCCAATTTCTATTTACATTGTAGATACATTGAGAGGCATCTTTTTCAAGAATTTCAGACAAAAATTGTGAATAAAAATGGGACCTTTATTTTTACTGAAAAATTCTCCAATGTTCTTTCATATAGCTTCACACACGGAGGAATTTGGCGGAGAAAAATTAATTAAAAAACACATTGAAAGATTTAAATTGTTCCCCCTTGGTTCTTTTCCTCGCACGATCGATGGTTCGTTAAAATGATAAAGTAAAAAAATTAATAAAACTATAAAGAAATTGCAGATATTCGGGGACGAGAAATATCCGTTAAATGCGCGACCCTCTTTATGCGCGTGTACGATAAAAAGATTATAATTAAAAGATAAATAAAAAATGTTTCGATGTTCCCGATATTGGGAACGACTTTGTTAAAAATTTACGAACGCTTTCTGCCCGTGAAAAATCCGATGGAACTTGACGTGGAATGCCTAATGTACGCTGCGTATATTTATATGGCAGAGTTATGCTGTTACTGCAGCAGTAGCAACTCTACCTGCTCCGGCCCCGTACGGTTTTGGTATATATGTTATAAGCGTCGTGAACGCGGCATATTTACGATCTCGCTTCGTGCAGGATAGCACCAACCGCCCCCGAAGAGTCGCGAGAGGAAGAGAGCGAGAGCGCGAGAGTAGTGGATCGAGTTACGACGAGTATGATGAATAAATCTTCCGACGACGGGAGATCCACGGTCGGCCCTTGCAATTTCCCGTAGCCTGTCAGAGTCGTCCCGCTCTCTCACAGTCGTCCTCGTCGTCTCTGCGTCCTCGCCAAAGTCGAATCGAAAGCTCGAGAGATAAATGAGCAATGCCCTCTCCCTCCCGTGCTCTGTCCTCGTTCTCGTGCCCAAACTCCGCATAACGTTTCATTTTACCTCCACTCAATCATAACGACGACTGTAATATCATTGTCCCGCGGCTCGCTCCCTCCCTTGCCATATTCCCAAAAACCGCATAAAGAAGACGAACGGCAAGATTTCCAGGCATTCCTTTAACGCTCCAGAGATTTTGCGAATAAGAATTTCAACGAGGTTGGCGCGAGCGAAGCTTCACAATTGGTTCTTTTTGGTTGTACATTTTTTTATTTATTCAAAAACGGTGAAATATTTATCTTGTTAGCTTTTATCCCACAAAAGGTCGGATTTTTTACAAGGGTTAACAATCGAATGGCCAAATGTAGAAACGAAAGTTAACCGTATGCACTTTTTGTTCGTAATGTGTATCAACATTTAACTTTGATAAAATGTATCACATTTTCATCGTATCCTTTAATCACCACTAAACGGTCCCTGGAAATAATTATGTTTTATGGAAAATGACATATTTTTTGGACAACGACACGTTTTTTGTTCGGATATAAATCTGTAATATGCTCGTCAACCTCTCTGAGTGAGTATCTTGCCAATTAACTTCTCACCGGATTAAACAAAATAACTTAAGGGAATACGTCACACAGCAACTTTTCTACTTTTGGAAGTAAAAATCACAAGTGTTATAAAGCAATGAATGAGGCTTTTTTAAAAAGAATTTCTAATAATTTTTTCTCCCCATGGATTCCGAGATACACGAGTTTAAAGTTGTGTCAATCAGCATGCGCTGCATATGATGCCGCGTGAACAGCAACATTCTTTTTTTTATATATATTTCCAGACTACTTTATTAGAATTTTCTTTCCAAAGTAACATTACAACATTATTAGAGACGTATTAAAAAATAAAATCGAGCTCTGCCCATAGATTTTCGAAGATATTACGAGTTGAAGATATCTCGGCCTCGACCACTGCTAGCAACATTCCCCCCATCACCTCCCATCATTAAGAAATAGCGGTCATCTGACGTAGCGAGACCGGGGCAAAACGGGCACTTCGATTAAAAATACGGATTGAGGGCAAAACTGAAAACATCGTAACTTTCTTATAAACGACTTATTTCAATTTTGTAATATGCCTTACATAAAAAAAGGGCGGAAAATAAGTAAAATTCTTCGTGAAAAATATATATCTCAATGGGGGAGATGCGGGCAAAACGGGAACCAAGACTAAAAAAATTATAAATTTGCCTTAATTTATTGTTCATGATATGCCGACGAAAACGAAAAAAAAATTGGAAACCACTTTTTTTTATTGTTGTAGCTAATCGGTAGCGCGGATGTCGCATGTGTAGTTCAAGGATATATCATCGTCACTGGCTCCAGCACACGAACAATGGGACCAACCCTGACAGGTGTTGCACTGAATCCCTGCACAATATGCATGGGCCATTTTCTAATTTTTTTTGTCGATTGTCGAGTCTTTCGTTAGCCTTTTCCTTTCCCCTTTCCGTTTCTATTTTTCCCAACACTCGGCTGCCTCCTCCCGATCAATTGCTGGCGATAGAGTGATGCAGTTAAAACCGCAGTTTTTCCTCTCTGTCCGTTTTATCTTCGCTTATATTTTTCTGTGATAGGATGAGTGGTAGGATGAATAAATATAGAGGAAACCGGGGCAAAACGGGGACATGGGGCAAAATTGGGGCATGAAATGTCATATCGACGTAGGGCAAATAGGGTAATAATGAAGCTAACAAAAGTTGCCGCAAGTCAAATCAAAGGGTGCCTCGTTTTGCCCCAAATGGTTTTTTTTATATCCTTTCAAAACCGGTGCCAATACAATTTTGGTGTGAAAGACAATGGATGCATTCGGTATCCTTGTAGCAGGTTTTATTGCTTAGCGTCCCCGTTTTGCCCCGGTGTACCATACGTATTTTAATCATGAACATTTTGACTTGTTTTCCGCTTTTTGCTTCCTCATAGAGGAAGCTTTTTTTATATAAGGAACCCCAGAAAACTGAAATAAGTCGTTTATAAAAAAAAATTAAGGCTCTGCCCGTTTTGCCCTCAATACTTATTTTTAGCCGAGGTGCCCGTTTTGCCCCGGTGTACCCTATGTTTTTTAATCATTTTAAATTGTTTTCCGGACTTTACTTATGTAAGGAACCCCAGAATACTGGAATAAGTCGGTTATAAACAAAAATAATTAAGGCTCTGCCCGTTTTGCTCCCAATACTTATTTTTAGCCGAGGTTTTTGCCCCGGTGCCCGTTTTGTCGCGGTCTAATTGTTGCTCAATGCACAATCTCTTCGATCTCAAGTTTAAATAGCAAATTGGGTTACGGTTTCCGCTGTACGCCGATTGAATCACAAACGAATATTTAGTCCAGCTTCGTTTCCGCCCTAGCCGTTTGAACAGGCCGTCGAGGGGGAGGAAGAGATTTATTTTTTTTCCGAAATATTCCTGTACGTTCCGCAACGTTCCGGGCCCGTCGAGTCGGAAAAGGTCGGCGGAACGTCCGTAATGTCGACAATAGAGATTCTGGAGAAAAGAAATGGAACTCCAGAGGTCAGAGAATGGAAGGTATACGTGGGTGGTGTGGCGTTTGATACGGAGGAAAAAGGGAACGAACGTCCGGGAGGTGGTCTGTCTTTAAAAATGCAGAGGTTCACCGGTGCCGTGAAAAATTCATCGTGGCCGAGGGAGAGCGAGGAAAATTCACCAGAAACACGGGGCGGTCTCGGCATACGCTGCCGTCACTACTACAACGACCATCCCCGAGCACGGATCCGGCACACGCTGCCGTTACTACCACCACGGCGAAGCACGGGTGGGCTTTTGCGCGTCGCTCTTCGTTCTTTGGTAGATCCCACCTAGGAAGACCTCCGCTTCCCGTCGAAAGATATACTTCGCGCTGGGCTTCTCCGGCTGCCTTCTGCCATAGCTTCATAATTTAAGAGGCTCTCGCGAGAAGCTTCGCCGAGCTCCTGGATACAACATTGATTAGAACCGTTAGGTGGGTTATAAGCCCGGCAGAAGCTCCCCCCCCCCTCCCGCCCCTCCGTCGCTCCGCTTGGAAATTCCTTCGACAAAATCTACGTGCCTTAAACGGTACAGTCGTTGGCTCTTTAGATCCGGAGCCGATGCGCGGGGAAATAAAAAAAGCACGACAAAACGATTGCAGTTTGCACGTTTGGCTTTTAGTTTCGAAACGGTAAAAGAGATTTTTTTCTTCCTCGGGGAGAAATCGCGAATTGAGCTTTTGGCGTTCGGTTGACACGCCGTAGATTCGAGGAACGGCTTTTATCATTTTTATTTAACAGTGTTTATCGAATTTGGAGAAGTTGGTCTATGAACGAATTTTGAGCCTTCGAGGGGCGAAACTTGTTCGGGTTGAAAGAAGAAAATATTATTTTGGGCAGAGAGGGGAGGATTAAAATTTCAAAAAGAATGTCCTTTTAGAGTATCAAACTTCCGACGATGTCGTCAAAATTCCATTTCAAAGATTCGTCTACATCTGTAATGCGCATCCATATATCTGAGATGTACAAAAGAAACGTGTCAAAAAAAGTTTCATTTATTTTATATTTTGAAGTTTCAAGCCCCCTTAATGGACTGTCTGCTGGATGGCCGAAAACTGTGCCGTTTTACTTTGCACACCTACGGAAGGTAAAAAAAAATGACAAAAAAGGAAGAAAAAAAAAATATGCCTGAAAGCGTACGCGGGCGTGATCGTGCTTGGGGGCTTGGGAGGTTGAAAAATTGATGTGCCTCGCAGTTTGCGTCGTTCGGGGCCCCTCCTTTGCCTTATTCTCTTTCCCTTGCTCAGTCACACGCTCGGCGGGAGCCGAGTTTTTCCGAGGTGGACGTGAATTCTTCAAGGCCCGACTTGCCTCGCTCCGAGCGACTACCGGAACGTTGACGTCACAACTTCGCTCGGGCGATCAGACAAGCCGGGGAGAAAGCTGAGAGGGGGAGAGAGCCAGTTCCAGACTGAATTTCGGGGAAGGCTCCTTCGTGATGTCCCGCGCTTCTCGAGCTTTTCCTCTTCCTCTCGAGAGTTTCCGCGACGAGAATCGACGATGCCCGGATAGCGAGCGGGCTTTCGTGCTATATACACGTGCCGTTACCCGACGACGAAATCGACGTTAGGAAATGGAATTTGGCACACGAATTCGTGGAGACTCGCGCATTCAATAGCCTCACTCCCTCCCACCCCTTTCTCAGACACTCTGCAGGCTCGTTGCGGATGAATAGAAACCCTCCGTGAACTACCTACTTGTTGACAAATGGCTCTCGCATGGAGACCGGAAACGGCCTTAGGAAATGTGCCTCGGAGCGATCTTCGAATATCTCGTGGAATCGCGGGCCAGTCCATAATAGCCATTGAGGAATAGTTGTCCCGCTGATCGAACTTGCCGCCAACGAATTTTGTATAAATTCATTTTTATTTATTTATTTATTTATCAATCAACCCTTTGTAAGATTCACGTGCGAAACCGTCGAAAAATGCCGCTCAAAATTTAGACGCGAATTCGAGGTGCATAGTCATGACGAAAGATAAGTCCCGAGTGGAAGGGATAGAGAGGGTACCTCACGGCGAGGAAACAATATTCGTCCTCTTTCTCCCTGGGATCACCGAACAAGACACCTCGACATCAGCACGGGCGTGAAAATTGGAGCGCCGTGAATTTCTCTCTCGGTTTTGGCCAGCCGAGAGACGAAAAGACTATTATCGAAGATTTCCTACACTGAGAAAAAGAAATGGTTGGATTAAGCAAATGCGCGGTGACATACGTTCAAAGGTGTATTTTGTTGGTACAACAAATATGTTTGTTTCAATCGACAAATGTTCAATAGATTGAAACAAATAATCGTTTAACAAAACAATGCTTTATTTGTAGCAAAAAAATAACAGCTTTGAACGTATGTCACCGCGACTTTTGGTTAATGCAACCAATTTTTTTTCTCAGTGTACCCCAGGGAGAAAGTAGCCATCCCGTCGTGGTTGGGACTTCCACACGAAAATTATTGGGATAAGTACCCCGTTTTTCTTTTGACGTATGAGCCTTGTATGATCAGCAAGCAAATTGTGACGACCGGAATTGTAATGGGAGCAAAATGATTTGTATGTGTGTGAGTGAGCGAACGGTTTTATTTTGAGTTGTAAAATTTTCGGTGTATGGAAAAATTAATAGATGATTAATTTGTAATGAAAGCGCGAACTGGAAAAAAATGACTGCGGTTTTAATATCATTTTTTTTAAATTTTCGTATGAAATATTTGCGAGCATAAATCGTGACTCTGTTTTTCCGGAATGCAAGGAGTTATTTATTTATTTAATTTTTTTTATGTCATTTAATGTTTCTGGAAAATACTGAATCTTACACCTTTTACACATATAAATAAATAGTCTTTGAAATTTGATTTAACGTTCGATAGAAGTAGGGAAGAGCGGGACAGAATGGGGCAACGGGGCAAAACGGGGCAGTTGGGCAGAACTAAATTTTGCAATAATTTTTGGATCGGACAAGGTCGCTAAACGGGGCAGAAAAGCCTGATGTATCGATGGGGCGAATTCGGGCATTCAAGAATTATTGGAAAATTACGTTTTGCCCCGCTCTACCCTACATACAAAAAATTAGAATCAACACTTAACGTTGAAATGACTGATATAGAATGATACGGAAGTTCCTAACGTTATGTCTAAAGTTTCAGTCTAGTCGTAGCGCAGGATCCTGCCTGCCGCTGGCTCCTTGAAGATCGCCAGTTACTGCCAGGGAATTCATGATTAGTTAGGCCGTTAGCCTGGCGGGAGAGTCTGGCTACGGTTGATCTCTCTCCAAATTCGAAGCGAACTTGGGGTCTTACAAAATTCCGGACGTTCCGAACAGTTCTGGTGCATGTGCGCGGACTTTGACCGACAGTGTCGGGCAGTTTCTACCATAATATTTTTCGATAAGCACGTTACCAATCAGGATTCGGCGCTTTGAAATCAAATAAACTTGTCGCCCAACCACCCGCGGTTCATTTGATTCACCCAATTATTTCATTGACCTCACGAACTGCCTCGTCCATAAATAAATTCCATTTAATAATTTCTTGAAACACACTAGCGTACAATTTTCATCGAACGGCAAACTGTTAATGGTCAGCTAAAAACTCCGAAGCTTTTAATTTCTTCCGTGAATATTGAGTTTTTTTGTTCCTCCATCAAGAAACAAATTAATCAAAGAACCTCTGCGACCTTTCGACCGTCGGGCGAATCACGAAACCCACTGTGTATTTTCTTCCCGCCACCGTGAGCATTCCCTCTCATTGTATCACCCCTTTAATTACTTTAATTTTCCAATGTCCAAGCGCTAATAAAGGGTCAGAGACGAATGGGCGTTGGAAAGTTTGCCTCGGGATAGGTTCCCGCGCCCTCTGTACTTCCTGCAGCTCTCGCAGCCGAGGGAAATGTAATTTACAGAGGGCAAATGTGTTACGTGAGGGCGTTGTGGCGACTCCCCGGCTACTCCTTTCTCCACTAATACCGTACGAACATACACACGCGGCGCACACAGGTAAAGCGGGGAGGGATGCGTGCGAGGAAATAACCCATTCTCCACCGCCGGGGCGCCCCCTCGTCGTTGACAAACGTCGCCCGGACCGGAAACTAACGTTCCGTGGGTCCGAATGCCTCGGGCTTCCTTCGACCGCACAGCACACATCCACATCCCCGCCGGTATCACATGTATACAAATCGTTAAGTTCTCTTCTCACCAAAGCGAGCGCCTCCAGTGCTTGCCTCTATCCCGGCAGCGAGAATAAAAAAAGGTCCTTTTTGCCCTGAAAAAAATGGCGTTTCCGACTGTCCAAGTGGCCCGAGTCGACAGGACAGGAAAAGCCAGCAGCGCAGGAAAGATCTCGGAAGCGTTGTCGTTGCGAGCCTCGAGGGGCTCGAAGTGGCGAAGAGCGCGACTTGGGGCGCAGTCCTGAGGATCATCGAGCGAGGGCTCGAGGCCGACGTGGGCCCTTAAAAACCGCCCCGAGCCAGGTACACCAGTCGACGGACGAGCGAGAGGGGTGAAAGCGAAAAGAGACGGAAAAACGGGTGGGAGGGAAAAATAAAAAGAAGGAAAAAAAGCGAGAGATCCGAGAGCTTATTGCCCCGAGCTAGACGAAAAATACATAGGTGTACTCGTTTCTGCACTCCGGGCTCACGGCGATTCACCAGACGAGGGAAAGAAACGGAGAAAGTGAGAGGAACGAGAGAGAGTCGATGCCGTTGGAGGAAATAGAGAAAAGAGAGGAGAGCCGAGGAACACGCGTTCTCGTCGTGCAACCCTCATCCCTATGACTACTCGCTATCCCGCTGCAACTGCACCCGCGGTGTTGCAGCGCAGGCGGGCGCGCGGTTACCAGAGCAAATATTTCATCCGGTCGGCGTAGCGTGTGTGTTATATATACATAGCATGGCCCACCGGTATGTAGGTACATGTACGCTACAAGCCCGACGCCGAGAGCCGCGGCAACAGAGACCGGAGCGAAAGCACGCGATTTTCACCGAACACAGCTAGCCGGTAATAAACGGAGTTTCTCGTTCGCTTCGCCAACGAGACTCCGAACACTGCACCGCGACCAAAGAGGAAACGCCCGCATGTTCGAGCGGCACCGAAAGCCTCGGCGTTAAAGCTGCTTCACGGCTGCCGGAGAATTTTCTCATTTATGCGATTTCGATATAGGACGATACGGGACGATACGGGCGGTCAGATGACACTGACAGTGGTTGAATATTCTTGGAGGACCGACCCGTCGCTCGACCTATTCGACCCGTCGCTCGACCTGGCGGTTCTTCACTCATGGACGAACTCGTGTCGTTCCTATTATAAAAAAAAAGAAAAAAAAAACTATGGTTATATCACCATCGTTTCATGCAAGATTGAGATGGAAAAGTAAGAGGAAAATCGTAGCTGGTGAAAGAAGGCGAAGAATGGTGGGTGGGAGAGGAGCCTGCGGCTACAAAGAATGAGAAAAGTGACTCGATTATTCCACTTCGGAAAATAACGTTTTAACCGAGACCGGTGAAGCGAGTGCGCGAGAGAACCGAATTGGCGAGTATTGGGAGGAGTGAAAATATTCGGGGAAAAGTCCGGAGTGAGAATTTTATTTATTTTTATTATCCATTGTTTGCCGAGCGCCAGCGATTTGGCGAGTTTATCTGTAGAAATTTTCTCGCGATATTTCTTTTGTCATTCGTGACTTCGAAGCCGCGGGCTCGATGCGGCGGCTGTTCGAATTGAAGACAAAAGCGAGATCGTCCTTTGGAAATTGAGAATGGAAGTTCTCAAACTTTAATTCCCAAACATGTATATCGACGCCCGGTGATGTGCAATATTTCTAATTATGAGGTACGTCGATTAAGGTAGTACTAGCACTACCTTAATCGACTGACGCCGCCTAAGTTCGAGAGAAAAAAGACAAAGATTACAAACACTTCTCGATCGGATAAAAATTCTGAAAAAATGCTACCATATAAAAGGTGCTGAAAAGATTGTTTGTGCATAATAATAATTTCAGAATGTTCATAACAAATTACTGAAAAAAAATTGTGCAACAAATTATCCGGCAACCAAATTTTTTTAATTACGAAATTGATTTGTTAATTTTTTTGAATACGTATGAATTTTTTCAGAATTTTATCTAATACTTGAAAATTACGATTTTAAACAAATTTTAACATA
>JAPYZC010004501.1:0-18354 GCA_030522665.1 Ichneumoninae sp. A BG-2022a | reverse complement strand
CTATGCGTGATTATCTTTTGAGTGAGCAACTTTCCGACGGTTTTGGAATATTCGGAGAACTTCACAGAATCGGCATGCACGCCCTTTTAACGTATGCAAAATCTAGATTTTTTTATATCCAACAAAACGGATGCTGTAAACATTTCAGCGGCCATGTTGGTTTCCGCGACAGTTTATAATATTCGATTTTATTTATTTTTCGGATGGTTTCGACTGAAATTCGAGTGCACGCCGAATCGCTTATGTTATTAATACAGTCCTGCAGGATTTGAAGCACACGCGTCGTATAGTAACGATGAGTAGTGAAAACTAAGAAATCGCCTATTTTCGTCGGTAAAACAGGAAGGTCCAGCAGCCCCTTAATGCATTTTTTCTGAATTCAAAGAAGTATATCAGCTGTGATGCATCGTGCTTCAAAGGGTTAAGATCTTTTGGTAAAAAATGTTATGTATCATTTGTTACAAACATTTTATGTGAAGTTTATAATTTATTTAAGCACGGTAATACGCCACGACTGTACGATGTCGTGACTTAAAAGGAATAGCACAGAGACGTCAATAATAATACATAAAATCGGTAGCTTTTTATGGAGCTCAAAAATGATAAAACTGTTACAGTCTGTGTTTGGCAAGAACCCTGTAATTTCTACTTGTGATTGTCTGAAAGCAATCTCCACGAATGAACAATGGAGTTGCGTGAAATTCGATAGACACCTCGCAGAACTTACATATTTAGCCATCAAACTGACATATTTTCAACGAAAAAATTATTCGTCATATTAAAGATCAAGATATATAAAAATATTCGTAATATTAAGATCAAGATATTAAAATATTTGTCATATTAAAATCAAGATATTCAAATATACTTCGTGAAGCTGCATATCATTTAAGCTTCAGACGCGAGGATCATATGCGCACAGCATGCATAACTTTACCACCACGATTCACATACACTGAACACTGAACATTTGTTAGTAAGGGTTGTTGTGACGAATAAATCATGCATCGCGCCAACAATTATACGAATAGCTGAGGAATATAGCAGTTCCGTTACGTTTCATTGGGATACATTAATCGATCGTTAGTTCTCGTTCAACCTCTGTATAAATTATTCACAAATACTATTGACCGTGAAATCGCCAGCGAATGCGATAAGGACAGAAAAATATTACTTCAAAGGGGGTAGCGTGAAAATGATAAAATTCAAACTGTAAATCACCGATTTTCGATTCTTCCTATGAAATTCTCCACGCCGCCGACGAGGTCTCATTTTACAAACAAGATTCTGAAATATACCGTTGATTTGTTGTTTGTTTATCTTTCGTAACGGTGATTTTAACATGTATAAAATACAAATCGAATGAGCTTTCAAATGATGCAGCAATTTCGGCGGGTAAAATTAATCCCGCGACACGATAAATTTATTTAAAGTGGCTACTCAACCCGCTATGAGCGACAGCAATCTGGCAGTGGCGGGTGGAACTTTTGGAGTGGTGCGCGGAAAATGAGGGGCTGTTACCAGAACCGAGGCGAGGCGGAGCACTCGGTTTAGCCTTAACAGCTTTTAGGCTCTCGAGTGAGTCGGATGCCGATAAATTAACCAGATTCACTCGAATTTTCGTATGTCGCTACAGACTACTGTACAGCTAACAGCCACTTGCAATTACGCGCTATGCACGAAAATGCTCAGAACGATGTGAAACATGTACGGGTAGGAGCTCTCACGAAAAAGAGGTGATATATGTGAAAATACAAATTTCGAATATATCTCAAAGTATATGCGGTGTCTCAATTATAGTCAGCATCCATGTAGATACATCCACGAGTCACCACCAGCTTGCATTACATAGTGTATTGGCAATATGTTAAGTTCCAAATACGGAAAGATGCCTATTCTACGAGAAGCTCGTCATATTGAAGTAGAGTACAATAATAGGTCTCTACCTTGACTGGGCTTGAGTGCTCTTTGCCACCTTTACTTGATTTCTGTAAAACAATTCAAACCCTCATGAATACTACAGAGCGTTGCCAGTGGCAATCAATTAGCCAAATAATGAATATTTAGTGAAGATATTAACATTTACACGATGGAGAGAGTTAAAGGAATACAAGAAAAATGCTCGAAGTAACGAACAAAACATAAGCGGCAAGCGGATAAATACGATAAAATTAAAATGTACTGTTTGGTAGAGCTCACAGACGGATGAATCTACTTTTAAAATATTCAAATCAATAATGACTAATAGAGAATGTTAGTGTCATACCGAAAGTGCTATGTAACCGAAAAAAGAAACATTCCTGTGCGGAAATAAGAATAGCCTTGAAACAACGCGGTTGAAACCAATCTGAGAAATAAGATAAAAATAATCGTGACTTACTCTGTAGGAAAGCATCAAACCGGTCTTATTGAGCATCCAGAACGGACAGTACAGTGCCATTATTATCGATCCATGTTCGAAAGATGTGTGCATGCCGAGATCCATTACTACTTTTTGTGCGCTGTCGAACGATTCGAACGACCAGACAGAGAACTCTGCCGGATTCGCCAATATCTCACCTCTGCATGACCAGTCTTTTTCTAAATACTGCGGCAGCTGTTGAGTAACATAAATTAATTAGTAAACACGCAAAACTCGGAATTAATATTCGTTTTAATGCTAATCATACCTTTATCACAATGCTCGATTGAATCGGATCGATCGTCGGAAGTTGTAGGATCGTACTAGCTTTTAAAACTTTCTCCTCTGTGTGACCCGGCAGTATTATCACTATGTCTATCGGTAAAAAGTTTTTCAGGTACACCGACGGATACAAGTGTATATTGTAAATGGTGCTCGCCATAGTGTGTCTGCTCGTATTTTCGAAATACACTTGTTCGATTTCACCTACAGCCTGGAAAATGTTGTATTACCTTTTATGAGTAAGGAAGACAAATTCAGTCGCTATCAAACAAAATGATTATTTTAACAATATCCTCTGGGATCAATCCAATCGATTCTACCTGGGGTTGCAAATGAACTGTTTCTATATTTCATCAACAAAAAACATCTAGCTTACGCATGCATGATATCGTTTTGCATCGACGTTAGGGAATTTTTTTTCGCAGCGCAATTTAACATTACCGCTACAAAACCATTATATTTTACACCTTCCCTATCCCTATTGTCTTCCTACAGTTTTTTGCACAGAAACGATAAGTCGCATTAAATAGTATACTTTTGGATACATTAATTATGAAACAGTCTCTATTGCTTTAATTAATTTCGTTGTTTTACTTTAAAACAAGTGTGAAAAATCATGCCATTTCGCCACAATATTTTATGAAAAATGTTCCGTGTACGAGGTACAGATAATTTCATTGTTATCAGGCAAATATATAATTTAGTTAGTCTGTATTTATTTGGATTCATCGAAATATCCGATATCTCTGCGCCTGTTGGGTATATACGAAGTTGATTATAAGTATATAGTCGATTTTTCGACAAAATGTAATCAATTTACAGTTTAAAAGTTTGAACGACAAATTCGAGATCTGGAGTGAAAAATTCTCATAAATTCATTGAAATCAATTAAAAAATTGCATTTTTTTTTTTCGCCTTGAAAAGTGTCATATTCTAGCGACGCTCAGCGAAGAACTGTTGTGTATGTACTAAATTGTACTTATACGTGTATTCAATTATCGTGAGCCGAAGTATAATACTAAAAAATATATTTTAATTTATGGAGGGTAGATGTACGGGTTTTGGTCACCACGTACGAAAAGACAATGCTGTAAACAGAATGGCATAAAAAATACATCGAGTATATAATTTAGTGCATTTTTGGTCATCGACATGAGAATTAAAATTAAACAATTAAAAATAAATAGTAGTGAAAACGGTCACATTTGGTATATTCACCAAACTACATAGTCTTTGGATGCCAACGCGAATAAAGTTGTTTTTATAATGCTTTAATCACGCAACTTTCTGGCCAAGCCCTTTTCTTAAACGGACGTAATATAATACTACACCGGGATAGAATATTTTAGCGTTATACAACGAGTTGTATGACTGGAAAACAATACAGGGAAAGATAAATCAAATGGCATTGTATCGTCAATGCCAGCCTGCATTGCTCAAAAAAATTGCAACATCAAATATATAAAATGCCGGGTCTAACTTTAATGATACACATTATCGGGATATTACTCAATTAACGAGTGCGACAATACAACGAATTTTAACATTTTTTTAGACACGTACGATTTCACATTCCTAAATTATCAAAGTAATCTAAAAACAATGCTTCATTCATATAACAAATTACTCTCCACAACAGATCATGAAATATTTTGACAGGAGACCTATATAGAGGTAGCGGTACCTGAAGAGGCGCTTCCAGATATTTGGGTGGTGTAGAATTAAACGGACTCAGGCAGACAGGCTTGACGTTATTAATTAATCGAGATAATTTGGATCGCCAGTCAACGGTACATAATAATAAATTGATATTGTCGTTATTATAGAGGACACAACCAACCATGATCATCATGAAAATAATCTAAAAGTAAAGAAAAAACGCCACTTGATAAAAACATAACGAGTGTCCGAAACAAGTTTATTTATGTGAAAATATCGTCTAGAGTGAGAACGGTGCAAAAATGTCACGGCCAAATCATTAATACCCTAAATGGTCGTAATACGCAATATTTTACGTATGCAATACTAGATGGAACAGACAATGTTACCTGAATGTAAAACGGCTCCATCGTCTCCTGTTTAGCTCGGGATTCACACTTTAGAAGTTTTGTCATGGATACGGTTTTCTGAAGATCCTTCCAAACAAACGGCTCGATCGACACCATATACCTGGAAAAGAATAATATTCCTGGATTTAATCTTGGATTGAACCATTTGCATATTTCGATTAGACATAGAACAAAAAAAAGACGACAACGAGAAATGTTGATTAGAACGAAAATGTTATAATCAATAATCTGTCCCAATTTCATCTCGATGGGACAAATAGATTTTGACATAGGATGTCCGTTGTTAATTGATATCTGTAAATAAGAAAAAAAAAACTCAACTTCATAACATATACTAACTGTGTGTAAAAATCCGACCTTGTCCTTCTAATACCCGCGTTAAAACAAAATCTTAAAAATCGACATTTTTTTGGGACCAAATTCTTATGATTATAGTATTTCTATGAATGACGGTGTAATTTCAGACAATCCTATTGTCGAAAGCTCAGCAAAAATAGCATACCCATTAATGCTGAAGAATAACCAATAGATATTGGTCGGCGTGTAAACAGCATCGAGCGGGAGATTGAGACGCTCATCGGGACCGACAGTACCTACGCACTCCACTTCGTTACCACGCTTGGTCATGTAATAAACTGATACTGGTTCGGTAAAGTGGTTGTGAACCTTTAAAAAACAGACATAAATTTTTGTCACACGCTCTTGTAGAAAAGATATACGGGTTCCTATTACTAGAGAAAACTGACCTGCAGAACGCTTCTAAGGGTTACGATCGTGCTACCGTTCTCAACCATAACATCTGAAATAATTCCCCATTCTTCAGAACCTTCCTTCCGGTATTTCAACGAAAAGAATCTCTTGTCAGCTCGTAATACTGGTATCTCCAGTTTGTTGCTTATTCCTTTGAACTGAAAGCCGCCGATTTTTTAGAGTGTGATACTGAACGATAGATAACAGTTTCTGAAGCCGCAATTATACCGTAATGATGAACTTATTGTCTCCTCTATCTTTGACGGAAACAGCTTTCAATTGATCGAGAATCTGGGCTTCAGCTTTAACGACTTTCGGTCCCAATTCCACCGACGCTCCCGTTTCCAAAAGGACCTCGGAGTAGGCTTTGCCAGCGGACTCTCGCGGGGTGTCTGTCCGATCTCCGATTACCTGTACGAAAAATGGCAATGTTCATTAATATCTAATCATGTAAATATTCAAACAAGATTTTCCGGAATTATGAGCAATAATCAGTCATTTATTCGTCACTGGATTCGTACATAGAATATTCTCCGGATTCTTCACAGTGACGCGTCATCCCACCTTACACGGTTTGAGTCATTACACCTCAACTTCCGGCGTTGTGACAAATAAAGAGGTAAGGGCTGGTAACTAAATCGAATTTTAATCTTCGATATTTTAAAAGTTTCAAGTGTTAAAAGAATATTGTGAGTTAAAATCCTGTTGAAATTCGTTAAATTGTGGAGCTTACAAGTGACTGACGAAAAGTCTTTCAATAAAAAAAAAAAAAATTTAATTAAAATGTTCTTAAAATTTGAAGTATGAAGCATATTCTCTACAAATTTCATGTTGTAGTTACAAAAATTGTGAAAGTTATGAAGAATTGGCCCGAAGGTCTTTCAAAATCGAAATGTGTCAGAAACCGCTCAACAGATTCTCTTCAAATTTTGAAACGATGTCGGATTGTTTTCCTAGTTGTCGACGTAGGATTTTTTTACTGAAGTACTTTAAAAAACGTAACCAGAAAGATAGAAAATTGCCGCCAAAAACTAAGTTTTAAGTTTACACGGCTGCCATTTTGTGATTTTTTTTCTCAACAAGTCCCTTGGTTTTCGTTTGGGGTTTTTTTTTTTTTTTTTTTTTTTTAGTCAAAATCGTGGGCACTAGAAGCTACTTCAGTGAGAAAGACATCGTATGAAGGCACTAACAACAGCATTTTTAGTTGCACATGCTATCGAATCAACAGTTTTCGAGATTTTTTTTACATCCACCTACTTTTTCCGTCGCTTATTTAGTTACCTGCCCTTACGTAATGATTATATCTATAATCATCAAATGTATGCTTAATTGTAACTTTATAATTTCTTTCTATCTTTCTAATTTATTACTCGATTGACAATGAACGAATCGTATATATACGTAAACGCCTCATTATTTTACGATCTTTCGAATACGAACCTTAAAGTTGCTCAATTCCAGGTCGAGAACCATTGCCACGCCTGTTTCATTTTTCAAAACGTAAGGTGCGACGTTTTGCGTCGATGTTTTATCCGTGGATTCCATAGCACTGGAGAACGCTTTGCCCAGTTGTTGCAAAACGTCCAAACAGGTCTTTGTCACGGTGATCTCTAAATTATCCTGTGCCCAGAAAAAAATGCATATCATAAATATATATTCAAATGCCAGAGATAATAGTTTAAAAAAGAATAATAATAATTCCACAGAACATTGTAGCCTTACAGAGGATTCGATGTCAATCGACATTCTTGAAGACTGATGTATCAGCTCATCCAGTTCACTTTCACTAGGACTTATCGCGCTTGCCCCCCTCGAATCTGGCGATAGATCGTTAAGTTGTAACTGAAAAAGAAGTTTTTTTTAAATGTAAAAACATCTTCAGCTGGATTTCTTAGGGAAAAATATTCTTAAAAAGCGTGTTACGATCAAAGTTCTCCGGTATCTCAACTACATACGGTCGTAAAAAAGCCACACAAAGCACTGATTATTCTGAGCTCCCTTAGAACCTATAGTGAAACTTTGACCAGTAAACGACTTAGAATAATCAGGGGCAGGGGAACCTAGTACTGATAATTTCAGACAATTTTTTAGTAACGCAGTTCACTCACTACTTTGTTGAAAATTGTTCGCTGAAAAATCTTATATCCATATCGGCCTCAAAAATGCAGGTTTGAATGCAACGTCTTTGTTACAATGTCAACTACGTTTCACTCTACAAATTCAAAGTCACGGAATATCAACACTTTTTGACCGTGGCTGGTACAATTTTTAACTAAGATAAGCGTCAACTAGTTACCAATCACAAATACATTTGTTCCGAGTCAAACATTGCAAATTACTCGTGATAGGAAATCTTGATTTCTCTAAAAATTTAACACTCAGAGTTGCTTGATACATATCGGTATTAAATTAAAACCGAATTGTCATTTAGACTACGATTAGGGATTCAATCATGTTGTTATGATAGACGGTCGAACACACGGAAAATATTATATTTTCCGTGTTAGGATAGACGCATTTTTGGTAATGCTTGGGGGAGAAATTCTGTACATTTATCCACTCTTGTTTCAAAATTATTGAAATCAATTTAATTATCATTATTAACTTTGAGTAGGACCAAGGTTTGTTTAAAAAATAAATGGACGGTTACAATCACAATTAATTCACAAGCGATCACTTTTCCTTACATAAAAATCTTTGCGATAATGAAAACGCGTTTTTATGTTTTTAATGCTCAAATTCTCAAAATGTCATAGAAAAAGTAAAAAATAATTCTACGAAAATTTAATATCCCGTGTTAGGAACCCGAAGACGTCCGTTTGTCATAAAAAGAACATTTTTGGGGCACACAATCCTTGGGCATTACTGCTGCAATTTGATAGAAACGAACGTCCCCAGCATTGAATCGGCGATGGTCCTACAACGATGTAGCGTACCTTTGTTTTCAGTTCCCACGGGTTTGAGGTACGTTCGCCGTTCTGAAAACTTTCCACCGGTTCGATCAATGGTTCCCACAGTGCTAATCGACTGTTGTAATAAGACATAATCAGAGACATTGTGCAGTCGATCGACATCTAAAATTAATGAAACATAATTTTATCCTCTATATATCGTATAAAATGCTGGTGTGAATAAGTTAAAAAGCATTTTTGTGCTTACCGTTTTCGTGCTCCAATCATTGACATTGCTCTGAAAGCCAACGTGGAACAAAAGCATCGGTAAAGTCTTGTTGCCAACACCAGCTTCCAATGTCAGCAGGATGACGGGTGCAGAAACGATGGCCAATTCTGCCTTGTACGGTACTACATCCTCGCCGTTATCGTAGGAAAACTCTTCGCAAGCTTCTACGCCGACCTCGGTTTTCAAAAACCAATATTCACTTTCCTCGAATGGAGTAACCAGCCATAGTCCTTCATGGGTTGGCTCCGGTTTTACGATTTCATCTGGGTCCGGTTCTTTTGTCGTAACTTTCTGTACGACCCTGTTCAGGATCTCAATTACACCTGCGGTAAGTTTCTCAATATGTAGCATTTGTTACCGTTAAAGTGACAATGAAGCGTCGATTATAATTGTGAAATTTTCTTACCAGGTGAAACCGAGATGTGGATGTCCGTACAACAGACGTCCACGTGCAACCCTTTGCCCTCTGGGGTTGAACCGGCTATACTTATACTGCAGGGCCGAAGAACTTGGTATATCCAGTCGGGGCGGGTGACCGGATTGTATATACCGGTCAGGATCGACAAATCCTTCACCGAACCCGTTATAACTTGATGCTCGCCAATCATGCGAACCTTGAGCAGCAACTCGGTCTAATAATAGGAACAAATGCATCACGATTTTTGCATTCAATGATTTTACTAAATAGATTCGCCGATTCAATCAATTCTGTACTTGGGTTTGCCGTAAACGGTAACAAACACCTCTCAATATTTCAATATCCGATTATTATTATTATTGCTATGAGAATAAAATTTTATTTAATCTTTAAAAAATTAAGCCCCTTCGGTCATGTGCTGATCACTATTAATTTCAGTAATTCCATAATAATGCAACAGGGAGTTTAAAAATCTTGGAATCAGCCTAATGAGCGAACCTCTTTTAATTTACCAATAACTATGTATGAGTTACAAACATTAAGCACGATACAGTTGGAGTTGATGTCATCCATATCTTCCAGAAGAATAATATCTGGCTTTTCTATGTGCAAATTTATAGTCAGCATACTGATCGCGGGTGGTGTTGGTGGCGATGCCTTTTTACGTTGCGCCGATTCGACGTTACCCTTTTGCGATATTTGAATCGCATTTTGATTTGGGCCTTCCGACGACACGTCGAAGAACTCTTTAATTTTCATCAGGTAGTCGAGAGACACGATTATACTGAATGAAAAGACACGAAGGTCGACTGAAATGAAAAGCAAGATTATAAAATTTTATACATCGATGAAATATGAACATTGAGAACACTTGTGGGTATTTAAAAAAATCAAACGCACAAATATGGTGAAAAATCACGACAAATTAACGTTCAGTGCTACACGTTCGGTATAACAGTTCTATAGTTACGAGGAATGACGAGAATGCCAATTCGAGATTCGAAAGAACATTGGCATTGAATGAACAATATTTTCATATCGCTTCCTCATAAAGTTGAAAATTGACATTTTCAAATCGCTTCCTCATAAAAGCTGAAAATTGAAATTTTCATATCGCTTCTTCATAAAAGTTGACAATTGAAATTCACGAAGTTTCTTCTATGAGGAAGCATTGTCTGTATTTTTGGCTTCCAATTTTCAAGTTTATGAGGAAGCGATCTGAAAATTTCAATTTTCAACTTTTTTCAACGTCAACGTCTTAGACTTTTTATGCAAAACGGCTGACCGATTCAGGTTCAGTGCGTAAAATAATATAACATCGTCACGTTTCAATTTGTCGAATCTGCGTTTCGCGCGAAAAAATACATGGAAGTATGCGCTCCGGAATCTTTTTTGCCCTTTCGATTTTTATTCCAGAATTCCTAGTGATACCACCTTATCTAGCTTTTTAATCCCGTCATATCCATCGTCTTGTGTATGTCTTGCTGTAGATCACAGTAGGCACCTGGGTTTTTCCGCGGTGCCATCGCAAAGCAAAGAAATCGTTGTTTAAAAATACCTAAAATCATTCATTTTTGCAATTTTGGATATAAAAATGCCTGGTAAACGTTTTGGTCAGTTGTCGCTCCGGGACTGTAATTCCATGTATTTTTTCGCGCTGATCACGAATCTGACACTTATTTTATTCGCAGATGTATATTTGATCCGAAAAAAATGCGTCTTAAAAAAAAAAAAAATTGCATGAAATTCAAAAAATTCAAAATAACAAAATTTAAACGATTCGATCGATTTTCTTGTAATTTTGATGAGATCATTAGGTGATCATACACACACATCCGGACATTTTTTTTAAATGTGATTTTTCGATGTTTTAGAACATTCTGAACACGTTTTCATTAAAATCTCGAAATTTTTTTTTGTTCACCACCACAAAGCTTCCTCTATGAGGAAGCAAAATGTTAAAACTCTTTTTTCTAAATATTTACGATACCTCGAACGATAGCCACGAAATCTGTGCAAAAGAATCTCGTGGAGAATTCAAACATCGAGATATCTTTACATCACAGGAACCTCGAACATTGAAAACTTTCAAGATTCACTCAATTTGATGGAAACTTTGAAAATAATCCCTTTTGTATCCATAAGATGATTTTTGGGAAACCTTGGAGCGTACCAAATATTACCCAATTTACAAGCAATCCGATTCAAGTTGGGATATACCCCTTAAGACTTTAAAAATGAAATACGAAAATGGAAAGTTGATATCATTTTTTTTTTAATCGAAATATATGAGAAAAAGTGGAGATAAAATGTGCTTGCTCCAATTTCTGTAATGGTTGATAAATTCCATATATGTTTGGTCATTGAAAAATGCGCGTCAAATGTCTCAATATCATTCAGCAGCAACTTGAGGTTCTGTTTTATCATTTGCTTGATAAATCAAATTGAAATGCAAAGACAGGCTGAACTCGAATGTGTTGAAAGTGTTAAAATAATATACAGATTGCTAATTTGATATTATCGTGAATAAATAAAAAATTAGTGGAACGACTGCGATGGAAACTTTTCACACACTATTGAATGAAGGTTGTGTAAACGCTCATGGTTTCGATTTCTATACATTTCGTATTGTTGGTGTACTGAGAAATAACTAACTATATGGGGCTCACCGAACATATCGTTTGCTCCTTTTCGGAGTGTCATATCCAGCATGCTTCTGACGGATTTCGCATCTTTGTTGCTAGTCAAAACATCTGTGTCAGGTATTTCCGTAGTGCGTTCCATAATTCTTACGAGCGAGCCTTGGCGACTTTGTCGTGTATCGTCCAAGGTGCAATTCATCAGGAGTATCGATGTTGCCAGTAATCCATCTGCAAACATTCTGCCTTTCACGGCAAAGTGGGTCAAACCAAACTTCGCCAGGCCGTTTTCCGGAAGATGGAGTGGAGAACTCTTCGACTTCAGCTAGGGCGAAAAATTTCCTGTGTTATATAACGCAATCATCGTGGCGATTACAAACTTTTTTTCGGTGCCTTTCGTCATTACCATTTTCGATCCACCAGTGAACAAATTGATCATGAGGCAATCCATAATGAATTCGAATTTAACCGCGGTGTGTACCTGCTTCTGATTTTGAACATCACCCTCTTCGAGGTCTTTTATTACCTCAACCTCGCATTGCGCTGAAACATAATATTCTAATTTATCGCGTGCATAATGATTAATCTGGTATCCTCGTAAATTATGGTATCAATGCCGATATAATTATTCGGTCAAATCGTCAAGCTTTTTGAGCGAATCCTTTTACATGATTTGCTAAAAGTCGAGTTTTTTAAAAAACGATTTGGTGGGAAAATCACCCTGCAATATTTGTTTACTTTTTCATTCCATACGCAATATATAACAACAGAAAGTATTGTAATTCTATACTAAATTCTTGGAAGCGTAAAAAATTTTGAGGAAAAATATTAATATTTAATTGTTGCTACAAGGTTTCAAATAATCAATTCTTCGCGTGAAAAAGAAAACTAAATAAATGCATTTTAATTTAACGCATTTAAGACTTGTCTTCAGCTATGCATTGGAAAGGACTAAAGTTGGGCGAAATATTTGCACTACACTTACAATTTTGTAGATATCAGGTAAAAAATCTATTTTACGCAAATTGAGTATTATCGACCGATGATCAGTAGTGAAATTGGCAAGAATTTATCCATTCAAATTGTGCGAAATTAAAAAAAAAATTTCATCCTTTAGGAAAAATGTTTATACAGTTTCGGAACCAGCAAAATGTTGAACTATGGAGCTGAAAGTTTGTACAGATGTTGAAGAGAGTATAAAATAATTACTACGATTGAGTTTGGTAAAATCTATCGAGGTTTAAGTCTTTCAAGTCCAATATATAAGTACATATACTTTTTTTGAGCAGAGGCGGTGACTGCAAGAGGTTCAGTATTAATTTTATATGTAAAAGTTGCTAATCTAAGTGGTTCCGTCGCTGGAGTGGTCATTAAATATAAAAAAATGTCCGTTGAAATGTGGCCTACATTCGTGAAGTCGTCGTTGGTCAATGCTGAATTGAAAAAAATTGTTAAGTTTTGGTGAAAAATTGAATATTTGAAACCCTCGAACGACGATTAAAAATAAAAATATTTTTTATAGAAAAATTGCGCACTTCCAAGAATTCAATATATAAAAAAGATCATATGATAAGACTAAAAAATTGCAAAGAAAGTTGACCTTTGACGAATGATGCAAATTTTTCGGGTGTTGTGCGTTAAATTTCGTGACGATAAAGAATACAATACTTAGATGGGATTAATAATTTTTGAAAATATCAAACTAAAATCCTAAGTATCCCAATATTCATGATAGAAGAGAATATTTGTTTATTACCAACACATATTTAGCCCTAAAAAAGTGGATAAATCATATGTTGTCAGCTCATGGCTTTTGTAATATCTACATACGATACTGGTACTTCGACGGTTAGATGAATGGATATGTTCTGAATGCCGTATCACAGCTGTAAAATATTGCAAAACAGGCTGTAGGAGCTGTCACGTTCCGCGCTTAATTATTTTTCTTAAGATTTTCTCGCGCGGTTCGTGACAAGAACTCGCGAGATGGCACGTTCGGGCTCGTCAGCGCGGGATTCTCTGTCAAGGTATCGGAGTATACAGGATGTATTCCGTTGCCTTTTCAGTATTTGATTCCCCGTATCAGCTCTTTCAATATCGCGGTAACCGCGGCGTTATTCTACGCGTCGCGGGTTGCGTGATATTTTTTCTCGAGAATCACGTGCGACAGCAACAGCGGCAAGACGTTTTTTTAAATAATATAGGGCAACTATAAGATTATACTCACGCGTAGTTGATTTGCGGGAATCTTCAGAAATTGATTTTCTGTCACTTCGTGCGACCGATTGCGATGGACCGGGTTCCTCGATTAGTTCACCCAAATTCTCTTCCAAAACTTTCAAAATCATTGCATAATCCTGTTGACTAAGCAGCAATTCAATCCTCTTGAGTCTTCCTGACATTTCAATGTCCGGGATAGAAGTGAACCATGCAGTCGATAAATTACGTTTCATGAGCAAGGTGAAGCTGACCGGTTGCAATAACAGTACTTCATTTTCAGAATCGAAATTTTCTTTGTTCAAACGAATTCTGGAATAGAAGAAACAGAAATTCCATTACTGATTCGGTGTCTGCATTTATGATTGCTACAAATCCGACACTGACCTTGATAATTTCAGATCCTGCAGTTCTATCTTCATCTCATCGACTATCGGTGCATCGCCCGTTTCATTGGTAACTTCTAATTTCTTCAAACTGTTGCATATCGTGAGGTGGCCCATGTCCAGCATGAGGCAATGCTCGCTTTTTGAATTCATCGGCACGTATATCACTGGAGCCTACAAACAACGCAAAAATATTAAAGTCGTTTATTAAATGGAAAAATGGGTTTTGCTTAGGTAAAACTGAGCTCCGTTGAGGGTAAAGGAATACGACACAAAAAGAATCGGTTACCGATAGTGGAATGGTCGATTGTCTAAGTGAACTATATTTTAGCAGGTATGCTGTTCAATAATATTCAATTGTATATTCATGTTACAAGTATAACATGGTGGCCGTTTTCTCCTCGGAAAAAAAATTCCATGACTTTTCATTGACCGATTAAAAATTTTCCCTGACTTTTCACTGACCAATAAAAAATGTCCCTGACCAAACTTTTAACGACATCAATTTTTTTAAATTAATGAAGCAAATGAAAATGCCTAATTATTATATTAATGTTTAAATCTATATTTTCTTTCAAAATGTTCCCATTTGTTTAAGACGCCCTTTTATGTACTTCTAAATATATTCCCTCTTCAAAAAATCCATGTCTAAAATAACTCGCATTTTCCATATATATATATATGTGTGTGTGTGTGTGTGTGTGTGTGTGTGTGTGTGTGTGTGTGTGTGTGTGTGTGTGTGTGTGTGCGAAAATTCCCGTTTTCACACCTTGTGAAATAAAATTTTGTTCGATACTCGTGCGAACTCGTTTTTCTGTCGTTTTCTGAACTCGTGTATTCTAGCGGATTGTAACACGCGCCTTCGGCTCGTGCTGCAAACTCACACTCGTCAGAAAAAGTTTTTTCATACTCGTATCGAAATGTACTATCATCATCTCTCAAGAAACTACTTACTTTTAATTTTACAGTCAGGTCTATGCGAGCTGCGCTTTCTTGAACCTCCTTAATATTTTCCTTTGCCGCTTCGGCTGCAGCTGCCGAGGCCTCCTTGATGGCGAGTTGCGCAGCTTGGAAATTGTTCAAAAAGTTCTGAAAAGTAGACAATTTTTTAAAATGACAATCTTTGTTATAATGACAATCATCTTGTTTTTATAAAAAAAAAATTATGCTTTTCGTATTTAAATATCCCATCATACCATCACACCCGTAACGAAAGCATTGAGGAACACAACGCGGTGGCATCCCATTATGACTTTGATAGACATATTGTTTTTGTCGACGTCCGATGGATCGATGTTGTACATAACAGCTTGAATCTGCAGAGATTCCGAGCCCTCCACCGAAACGATCTGAAACAAAACGGACATGAAAAATCCTCGTCTCGATTGTGAAGATGAGAAGAAACTGTATACGCCAATATATTCTCAAGATTTACATTTTTATAAATTGATGCAGTATTGAGATCTTTGATGTTGACGGAGGCCAGGCTGACATTCACTTGGGAATAGGAAGCCTTCATGATGTAGCCAGCCGTTATTCCTTCGATGTAGAAAGCGCTGATGTCGCGAAAATCGCTGGCCATTTGAAGACTGATCGTACCGATTTTCGCTTTTATCTTCAAGTCGATGCATTCGACAACGGCCTTTTTTCGACGAGGCGTCGAAGGTTTCTGTCTTTGTTTTTGAATGTCTTCCTGTATGACCGCAAGCCTTCCTGTATGACCGCGAGTGCTCGCCATGCGATCGGCGCGACTTTCAGCCCGTACCGCTGTCGCCGCGCTCATTTTATCCTGTACACTCGATGCGAACTTGAGCACGTTTATCAAAACTTCCTGATGGAGAAGAACGTTCAATGTCGTAAACTCGAGATTCAACAGTTTAACGACGGAACCATGACGAGTCGTGAATTCGGGGGAATGTTTGTTAACGTTAACGTATTGAACGGTTATGAGATACTCCTCACTTCCGGACGACATCGGCGTATCGATAAGAAAGACTACTCCCTTGTCGTGATACTGTTTGACCTGAACACCGCCGAGTCTTAGCGTTATTTCTTGATCGTAGGTCCGCTGGAGCATCTCGGCCTCGACCTGAAGCACCTCGATTCTGATGAACGGATTAACCGAATCGTTTTCCTGTTTCGACACGCACAACGTGAATTCTTTCATTACGAACTTCGCCTCCAAATCTGTAGTTTGCTTAACGGTAACCGGAAATGCGATTTTCTTCTTTTCGTTCGGTGTCGCGGTCAAGTCTTTGAACAACGACAATTGAGAAACAGACTTGGACAGTGGAACTCGTTCGACTTCCGGACTGTCGTCGTCCGGAAAGGGTATGCTCTGCACGACAGCGAGAGCTTTCAACAAGCGAGCGTCCGCGATGTTGAGAGCGAGCGACGGTAATTGTCCTATGATTCTCATTTTCGGTAACAAAGGGTCATCCGTTACGAGGCATTTGTGAAATTGTATTTCCAACGTCGTCGGACGGAGTATCGTCATTGCGTGCTCGGAGGACGACAGAGCTCCGCGCCAATCCTCTGTTGAGGATGCGACGAGTACCTGGAAATTTACGATCTCAAGGGCGAATTGATCGTAACTGAACTGTCTAAGGTGCGTTAAAATGTCCTCCTCGCTCTTGCCCATGTTAACCAATTGCTTCACAGTCGCGGATGCCATGTCCGTCTTTGGTTTCTCCAGCGAGTGTATCTTCAAACTGCCCAAATTTATAACGATCAATGACTCTGTATTTTTGTAGAACCCACCGTGAGGGATAATCAGCTGCGAGGCTTCCATGTCGACTTGAATGTCGAGTACGGCGTGTTTCTGAATAGCGTATTCGAGGCCCAGAGCGGACATTTCTTTGAAACCTTCCAGCCGTTCAGCCGCAGCCGCTTGAATCTGATTCAGGGTCGATTGATTCTGAACCTTGAACAGCTTGACCAGTTCGATTATCGTTTGTGCGTCGTACACTATGTGAACGGATTTCGCTTTTACAATTACACGGTCACCGCATAATTTGTCGAGGGGATTTTTTTCGTAACACACGGACAACAGAACTTCGTCGGAACCGTCCGCGTACGAATTGAAGAGCGACGGTACGCTTCCGGCTTGCTTGAACCCGAGAAGCTTCATATCGGTGATCGATGCCGTGACAAGAATGCCGTTCGAAGCGGGTCTCGATTTGAATCCAGCTTTCACGCCGTTAAACTGGAGATCCAATACTTCCGGCGTTTCTTTCTCGTTGTCCGAAACTATTATTTGCAAACCGTGCAGGTAAAATTTGGTATCTATCATTTCGTAACTTTCGGGGAAATGTGCGGGCGCGCTGTTCTCTTGATAATCTATGGCGCGATAAAGCTTTTCTTTTTCCTGGGGGGTCATGGCTTCCTCGAATTTGCGCATTATCGCAGCGGCGGAATTAAGATCTTGAACGTCGTCCGACGGTGGTGAACTCCACAGAAATCCAAACCATCCGCGCTTCGCCTTGAGGCTCTTCTCTTTCTCAGCCAATCTTTCAACCTCCATCTCTATCTGCTGTCTTATTCTGACCAAGTTGAAGATGTCCAGTTTCCTTTCGCAATCCGTCAGGCGCGCTTCAATCTCCTGAGAAACTTTCTTCGTCGTCAACTTTGCTTGGTAGATTTGTGCGTACTCGCGACAGGTGTCTCGGTGACATTTCATGTGGTTCCAATCCCAGTTACGTTTGCATCTTCTTACGGTCTCCTCCAGCACGCACGTGTAAGCGAACCGCCACCTACGAGAATCATACATTGCTTAATGAAGTAATATCATATTTTTTAATTTTTTTATTTTCGTTTATCAAAATCCAACACCAAAACACGCATCACATTTTTCAAAAGATTTTTATGCGATAACGATTGAACAATTGTTAATTGGGTATTGTGTGTTACACCGATCCGCGGTCGCCGGTTCGATTCTTGGGCCCGGAGCTTCGTCGCGCCCCGTCAGGTGTCAGTAGTCCCGGACATACGGATATAGTCGTAGTTCGTACGT
>JAPYZC010004500.1:0-14153 GCA_030522665.1 Ichneumoninae sp. A BG-2022a | reverse complement strand
CGGACTGAATTCGGCACGATCGAGATAGATATAAGGACCGACACTGGTAAACCTGTACCATTCCAGAGTGGAACGTTGACCGCTACATTACATTTTAAGGGTAGGCTGAATACCGACAGTCTCACCTAAAAACTTTGATTCCATTTTTCTCCGAGATAACTAATTAAAATTAAATAAAAATTTAACAGTCGCTGCAGAATAACTGAACGAAGTGCGCCCTTCTTTTTTTTTATAAAATCGGAAAAAAAAATTACAGAGTAGTTACCATGCGGAATCTATAATAATAAAATGGTGAGTAATTATATTTCTACTTCACAGCCGTCAAAAACCCGAGCGGGGCGCACTAGCCAGTAAATGAATACATACTTTGATACATGTTTGATAGCATTTAATAAAACGACGTCTGAGAAAAATGGGACGAAAAAAGATGAGATAAATGTCGGTACACTGTTAGAAAATCGCTTGTCAAAGTATCCCGAACGTTAGTTCACAAGTTTCCGATGGAGGGCGCTGCCATCGATTTCTCTCTCACCGAATAATCTCTCACCGAAAACAAGGCGATTGAGAACCGCGTTTACCGTGTCTATAAACAATGTGAACGCGCTCAGCGCGAAAATGCATATTGGAGAGAATGAAGCTGAAGCTAGCCACCGGAGCTAACAGCCGCTAATGTCAGAGGCGTCACGGCCGGATAACTTACATGAGTTACATACCTAATTGCACAATCATCAAGCCAATAAAAATGGTACTAGTATTGCAGTACTGAGTACCCCAAAAAGAATGCATTCGACATATATTTCTGAGGTAATAATAATAATTACCCTGATAGACAAGCGCCATGAAAAGTAGCAATATTGCCGCGATATTTGTGACATGTGCGGCACATGTCACAAATATCTTACAAATATATTACTGTATATATATATATATACAGTAATATATATTATTTTATATAATTAATTTTTATATAATTAATAATGATTACAAATAAATTGCTGCGCCGCGCGGCAAGCGGCAATATCTTTTGGTAACGCCTGGAGATCGTGAGGTCGTCACGTGACGCACTATTTGACCGTCAAATGTCCAATTTTTTTTGTATTACCGACACTCGGTAATACGAGTACAAATTTTGAATATTCGGTAGTGACCAGTCCGTCATTGACTAGATATACACTATTAGTTAGATATAAGTAAACAATATATATTTATTTACAATAATAAACAAAGAAGTTAAGTATATGTATGCATAAAAGTCAGTATAAAACTAAAAAATGTAAAAAAAATTTGTTGCTGATTTGTGACCGAAAAAACTGTAATTTCACAACTAGACAGGTCAAGTGACCGAAACGGTCACTTGACCATTATACTGGACTGTCACAAGACGTCCTTCTAAATGGCCGTTATTTTTACTTACAAGGAGACCCTACTGCAATCGGATTATTGTAATTTTTCGTCAGAATTCGAATATTAATTTCCCAAAGCAGTTCGACGCCATATTCAGAAATTTTCGAGAAAATCAACTTTGAAGTTTTCCGTGCCCTTTATGTACACTAAAGATGAAACAACATTTGAACCGGACTCGTAGCGCAAGCGGTAGCGCTCGAGTCTACTAATCATGGGAACTCTGGTTCCAGTCTCACTTCGAGTACTGTTTTTTTTTTTTTTTTTCATTCGCATACCTCCGCCACAATATGATATTTGGATCAAAACATGATATTTGGATCAAAATATCATATTTGGATCAAAATATGATATTTGGATCAAAATGTCGTATTTGGATCAAAATATTATATTTTTTATTTTCCTCATGAAAATCGCACTAACCGTTTTAGACTATTTTAAGTATTCTGACATTGAAATGTCAACATTTTTTTTTTACCGAAACAGCTTCCTCTATGAGGAAGCAAAATAGCTTCTATGTGTGCAACACAACGTAATCTTCACATTTACGCTAGAAAATTTCGATGTTATTTCATCGTCGAGCGCTACTTTGTTGCAAACACGATCAAGCTTGTATCGCGCATCTATATGTTGCACCGTTTCCACGTCGGGTTTCGCGCAGTATTCATTAGTCCTCGGCGACGCTCAGAGATATTCATATCCGTGCGTGTAGAAAATCATTTGCGTTAAATAATAGTTCTAAAACAGTTGAAGGAATTAACTATTCGTGTGTTTACGAAAAGTGTGATACCACAATCGTGAGAATATTGTTTAATTCCGGAAATAAGTGAAATGATCATTTAGATTCCGTAAATAAGTGAGTGATAGTAGTCGTGCGTGTCAATTGCGTGGCAATTTCGATGCTACAATTAGATTCAACGCTACGGAGAAGATGGGCAGTCTGAGAAATCGAGAAAAAAAGCTTTCCAAGAAGGTCCAATGTGTTAAAACGTACGTATATCCCATTAGCAGTAAGGTGTGGTAGTTTAAATCAAATATCAGAGGGCTATTGTCGCGTCAAATGCGTACCCGCTTACCACAAAAAATATATAGTAGACATATACGTTTCTCGACTCGAGAATAGGCCCGCTGTCTGTGTATTTGTATGTTTTGTCTTGGATGGGTGACCGCAAACGAGTCAACATGGATGGGTGGACCGCGCTACCCATATAGCACGATATATTTTCAAATAATTTTAGAAATATTTGCCATCTTTCAAATCTTAGTAAGTACAGTAGAACCCCGTTTATCCGAGGTAATGTGGGGAGAGCGTACGTGGGATAAGTGAAATCTGGGATAACACGCATAACATACCCTCATAGCACGGAAATATTTTTAAAAGGTATAAATAATTTTTTTTTTATATTGAAAAATATATTTTTTTAATATTCAAAAATATTTATGAAATATTTAAAAATATTTGTGAAATATTTTAAAACATTGTGAAAATACTTTTTTGTCCGCTCATGAATCTTACATTCAAATGTTTCAGAAATGTTTCGCTGAAATATTTTGTTTAACATTTCAGCGAAATGTGAACGATTGCATCACCAATTCAGATTTCCGCACAAACACAAACACGGAAACTTTTGTAGTAATATTTTGGTGAAACATGAAATTAACAATATTTAAAAATATTTTAGCACTATGTTCCAGAAATATTTCAGACGCTTTGAAAGACTAACGTACGTTACTGAAATATTTAAGAAAACGTTTCGTTGGGATATCTTGATAGAATATTTCAAAATATTTATTTCATATATTTGGGACATATTTCGAAAGATTTGAGAGATTGAAAATATTTAAAAAATGATTTCAAATATTTCGTTCTATATGGGTACACACTCCACGCGCGGGCATTGCTGCTTTAGACGTTTTATCCGAGTTGTCTGTATTATTCGAGCCTACACCTCGGTTAATTAACGCGGAGGGCTCGGATGAGTTGGGTGTTTTGGATAATGCCGAGGCTCGGTTGATCGAAGGTCGAATAAACAAGGTTCTACTGTATTTCTAAAATATATGAAAATCATATTTTGAAATATTCTATAAAAATATTCGAACGAAACGTTTCTTAAATATTTCAGAAATATACTTGATCTTTCAATACACCTGAAATATTTCTGAAATGCTTATAAAATATTTAGAAATATTTTTAATTTCATGTTTCACCGAAATCTTTCTACTAATTTTCGGTGTTTATGCGGGTGTGTATATGCAATTTGGATTGGTGATGCAATATTTCACATTTCGCTGAAATGTTGAAAAAACATTTCAATGTAGTATTATGAGCGGACAAAAAAATATTTTCAAAATGTTTTAAAAACATTTAACAAATATGTTTGAATATCCGCAAAATATTTCTAGTATTCGCACAATATTTTCAATATTCACGAAATATTTTCAATATTTACGAAATATTTTCAATATTCACAAAATATTTTCAATATTTCAAAAAATATTTTCAATCAATATTTCAAAAAATATTTTCAATATTTCAAAAAATATTTTCAATATTTCAAAAAATATTTTCAATATTTCAAAAAATATTTTCAATATTTCAAAAAAATACTATTGAAACCTTTCAAAAATATTTCCATGCTATGTGGGTAAGCGGTCACCCATCCAAGACTGCTAAACGGTCATCCATCCCAGTACTGACCGGAAACGTGACAGCTTGTCTTTAACTTGCGGTTACTCATCCAAGTAGTGACCAAGTACTGATCAAGCTGATAACAAGCTGACTCATTTGCGATCGGTACTTGGATGGGTGATAACTTAGAGATCTTGGATGAGTGAGTGCTTAGCGCGGCCACTACTCGAATGGGTGGCGCGAACGGGTCAGCTGGTTTTCAGCTTGGACGAGTGACCGCGCTACTCATATAGCACGAAATATTTTGAAATAATTTTAGAAATATTTTCAATCTTTCAAATCTTACGAAATATTTCTAAAATGTATGAAAATATTTTGAAATATTCTATCAAAATATCCCAACGAACCGTTTCTCAAATATTTCAGAAACACACTTAATCTTTTAACACATCTGAAATATTTCTACTAATGTTCGGTGTGTATGCGGGTGTGTATGTGCAATTTGGATTGGTGATGCAATCTTTCACATTTCGCCGAAATGTTGATAAAACATTTCACCGAAACATTTCTGAAACATTTCAATGTAAGATTTATGAGCGGACAAAAAAATATTTTTTCCCGACTACCCTAAAAAGGTCCTATTTCATGCCTGTAACAGGGGTGGGAAGTGGCCGATTCTTGACGCGCAGGGCAAAAAAGTGATTTAGCGGAAGGAAATAAATTTTTTTAAATTGCAAAAAAAATAAAAATTAAGAAATTAAAAATTGCGAAAAAATATGGCAAAAAAGTCCGTGTAGTTACCCGGTTTGATTGCTGAATGTGTTACCCGGTTTGATTGTGCCGTTGCAGGCATCGAAATATGGCCACATTTTAGCATAGTCGAGAAAACATAGCATATGCTACTCGTGAGGAAGTGAATTTTCACCTCGTGTGAATTTCTGAACTTTTTTTCTGCCCTCGCTTCGCTTGGGCACCAAAATTCACACTCGGTGAAAAAACGCACTTTCCTCCCGTGTGGCATAATATACTATTTCAATATTTCAGAAAAAGATTATTGAAACCTTTCAAAAATATTTCCAAGTGCTGACTGCTTAGCGCTGTCAGCACTTGGATGGGTGACCGTAAGCTAAAGGCAAGCTGACTTTTTTGCGGTCAGTACTCGGATGGGTGATCGCAAGCTGAAAACCAGCTGACCCGTTTGCGGTCAGTATTGGTGGTATGGTGCTGGTACCATACTCGTACGATGGACGTGTCGTGAAATTCTATGGACGTCATCGTTCATATATTTACACGCGTTTTATTCACTACACGTCTTTTTTGCCGCGTATTTCGAAATAATACATATAATAAATGTAAACGAAATTGTGTACCTCTGGACTGTACGTAAGTACCATAAAATATGTATATAATGTAGTATATCGAATTTTCTATAGTAAATAATTGCACGCTTCGATAAAATGCGAATAAGATGTTAAATTGAAACCAATATTAAATTGACCTTAATTGAAATTAAATAAAACGTTAAATTGAAAAATCAGAGGACTCAACTTTGACCTTCAACTTTTTTTCGTACATTGATTCGATGACTCTGCGTAGAAAAGGTCCTGCGCAATTTTCGTGTAGGAGCAAAGCTTTCAAGAATATGGTTGTATTTCTCCCGTTTCTCCTTTTTTGATTTTTTTCGCATCTTTTCATTCGTCCTCCCCAAGTTTTTCTCCCCAAGCAAATATTCAGCATATTTGCAGTAAGAAAGGTCCTTTGTACCTTTCACTTAGAAGGGGACCCTACGGCAGTCGGATTTTTGTAATTTTTCGTACTCATGGTACGTGAAGTTCAGAATACGAATATTAATTTCCCAAAGCAGTTCGACGCCGTATTCAGAAATTTTCGAGAAAATCCATTTTGAAGTTTTCCGTGTGCTTTATGTGTACTAAAGATGAAATAATGTTCTAACTGGACTCGTGGTGAAGCCGGTAGCCTTGTTCCTACCCGAAAATTGTATAGGACCTTTTCGAGTCAGAATGATGGACTTAGTATAGAAACAAAAAGTTGATGGTCGAGCTTGTGTTTTTGCCAATTTCTCGTTTTTAAAATTTTTTCTTCAAATTTTTGTTTTTTCCTCCCTAACTTTTTTCCGCAATATTGAGCATATTTGCCGTAAGAACACAAAAATTATAGAAAATTATGGGGTTTACCTCTGCACATTGCTGTAAAATCTCAAATCAATATCAAGGTGTTCTTCGGTATTACAAATCTAATAAGCTAAAGTGAGGAGATATTTTCAAGTGTACATTAATTTCGTCATTGTTTAGACGAAAAAATCAAGGAAAAACGAAGCCAAGAAAACTCAAAGGACTTCAACAGACGAGCACATCTGCCGTACCTGGGCATCCGGACATTGAAGGGCCTCGTTACACGAGATTTTCCGATACAGGCTGTGGTTCTACCGCCGATAACACGACGACGCAGACCCCGGTCAATCGACATCTCCCCTACGCGGTCAGCCATGAAAAGGTAACCGATTTTGATTTGATCGACCAATCCAAGGTTTCTATTGTATTAAAAAACTGTCTTAGAAGACGAGAGACATTCGCCTGTGTAAACAAGGTTGTGCATGGTCAACAAACTGCTCCATATGTGCATCATGTCCGTGCAGGCATTACTCGACAAGCTGTAACTATTGGTACTCCTCGAGCCTTAGAAATACCGACAGTCAAAAAAGCTGTCCCATGTTTTTTGGAGTTACCGCCTCACCGAGGAATAATGCATGAACAAACCTCTAGTGCCGGTAAGCTTGCCAGTTCGGTTCCTCTCGGCACAAAAAATGTAAATAGTATTTTACATTCTCCCGAGACTCATGCAGTAGAACGACTGGGCTGTGCGGCCGATAATTATTTCTGCGAAACTGCAATTGTGAGCCCCTCTATCGAGGAAGGGGTTTTAGCAATAAGTACGCATCATAGCAGCACTCGTGTCGAAGATTTATCGCTCGATGATGTTGATTATGTCTCGGGCAGCAGTTCTGTTGAAGACCAGGAAGTTGATGGTCGACGAATAGTTGACCTGTCTTACCTGTTCAACGGACTTAGGAGTAGTGTTTGTCAACATGATTTTCGAAATTACAGAATACCCAAGTACATAGATCAAGGGTTGAGAACTCAATTGTTCTTCGAATGCCAAAAGTGCGATAATTCTTTCAATGTTTGGACCGATCCCAACGACGACAGTAGAATGGGGATTAACGAAAGTGCTGTGTGTGGTACCATTACCTCTGGTACAGGGTGTTACGCATTACAAGAACTACTTGCAGCGATGGATATACCATCGCTATCACAGGTTACATACGGGAAATACCGAGATATACTGTGGAAATGGTTCGAATCAATTACGGAAGTAGAAATGAAGGATGCAGCAGCAAAAGAGCGGGAAATCGCAATTAAAAAGGGAAACGTCATTCATGATATCCCTTGTATTATGGTTATAGCAGACGGCTGTTGGCCAAAAAGATCGTATACAGGTGGAGCACACGATTCCCTAGCGGGTGTTGCCTTCATTCTCGGATCCGAGACCGGTCTGGTTCTGCATGTGGGTGTACGCAATAAATATTGTCAAATACACGCAGAGGCAGCTCGGTTAAACAAAGAGCCGCGTCCACATGACTGCTTTAAAAACTGGAGTCTAGATCAAAGCTCTACGGCTATGGAAAGTGATATCATCGTTGAAGGTTTCAAGCAGAGCGTACAGACTCGAGAACTAATTTATGGGACTCTCATATCCGACGGTGATTCAAGCTCAATACAAGCAATTCGAAATGCCGATCCGTACGCTAAATACGATGTCGTCGTCGAGAAAATCAATTGCAGCAATCACTTGTACCGAAATTTGTGCAAGAAAGTGAAGGAAGCTTCCAAAACGAAAATAATCTCTGCTGTACCTCAAACAGGCGACATACCTGTCGGTCAGTTACGCAACCGTGTGCATAAAAGCGGTTTGTCAATCCGAATGAGCGTTGAATTGGCCACAGATCTTCGCATACAAGAAACGGGTACGCACGGTGAGAAATCCATAAAGCTCCAAAAGGATATTTTGACTATTTTCAAGCATACCTTCGGTGATCACTCTGCTTGCGAAACGTTGCCGTTTCCATGCGAGCCCGAGGAGAGTCATATAAACCTGATACCGCAGCTTGAAGCAACCGGCATGTATCCATTAGTGTTTGAAGCAGTACGGTATTTGAGTTGTCATGCAGAAAGTTTGTTGCACAAAGTGACAAACAATATGGCAGAGTCCGCTAATTCGATCGTAAATAAACTGAATGCTGGGAAGCGTATCAATTATTGTGCAAAGAATTCATATCACATACGGTGTTATGGAGCGGTAGTGCAGCACAACACTCAGGCACTATTGTCTAAAGTATTCCGCGGTATGGATAAAAAAGTACCCTCTGCCGTGTCTCAAATGGAAGCGAGTAGGCAACTTCATGTCTACAATAATCGAGTTCGCCGAAAAGAACAAGGTCGACACAAACGTCGAAGAGGGCATGGTACCGACAGAAACTACGGACCATTGGCTGAAAAGCCCGATCTTGCCGACGACGCTTATGGTACTCTTGTTGAAGATCATTTCGACAAATTGAAGCAATATCAAGATGATAGAGAAAAGATCGAGCGTGATACTATATCACAGAGCAAGTGTCAGTTGTGGCACAGCTTGCGGACTAGGATCATAACGGCATCTAAGTTCGGATCGATATGTCGTATGCTCAAGACGACATCGTGCGCAAAAATGGTTGAGAGTATCCGATATCCGAAAGTGTTGGATACAGCAGCTGTACAATATGGAATTGCCAACGAGCAAGCCGCCAAAGACGCGTTGGAACTGAAGCTCGGGAAAAAAATTCTACCCTGTGGGCTGTTCATCGATCCCGATATCGCTTATTTGGGAGCATCGCCGGATGGTCTAATCGATACTGACGGTATAGTTGAGATTAAATGTCCGTATTCAGCCGCGAATGTGAGTTTGAAAGACGCGATGCGTTCTAAAACGACAGTTAGAAGTATCTTTCATAAGACGAATCCAGATTGCATGAGTCAGACCCATCTGTACTATTATCAAGTACAAGGTCAGCTCCACATAACCAGGCGGACGTACTGCATCTTTGCTGTATGGACTTCAGTAGATCTGATGTACATCACGGTGCACAGAGACAACGACTTCTGGTGTTCGAAAATGGAACCGTTGCTATTACAGTTTTACATGGAATGTCTACTGCCGGAAATCGTAGACAGTCGGCGTAACAGAAGTCGGCCGATCCGCGATCCGGAGTCATCTTACAGGCTCGACTAGAAGCGGCAGAGAAAAAAGAACTGAGTCTGTCTAGGAAGCGTAGACGGGATCAGCCCGTCCAAGAGGTAACAGAAATGTCCCCCAAAGCTAATGGACACGATGACAATGCAATTGTCATACAGCTGCCTGACAGTGCGTCCAAAGACGATCGTTCCATTACAAGTGCTCATAATGCACCGAACGCTCCTTGGGCGCGAATTGAGATGGACGAGGACACCGAAATAACAGAAGAAGATTACGCAGTGCTTGAAGCTGTACGGCAAAATATTCCTATCGCCGAAGTAATCGCGGATATACTACCGCCGACTAACCTCTTGAATGACACAAGTATTGACTTCTTTCAACTCATTGTTCAAGAAAGTTCCGAATTTCGATTCAATCCCGCATGTTATATGGGATATTATCGTTTCATCAAGCCCTGTGGACCTGGGCAAGATATACAAATTATCGGCGGTGATGGTTCTGAACACTGGTGTTGTGTCCATTACAACGGCTCACAGCTAAAGGTTTACGACAGTATGAATCCGACAGACTACAGTTTCTTACATAATGAAACCAAGCGATACATCGGGAAGCGTTATCCTTATGTTGCAGAAGATGACGTCATTATGCAAAGGGTAACGAATCAGCCTGACGCATACAGCTGTGGAGTATATGCGACGGCGTTTGCTACAGCCATAGCATTGGGCGATGATCCGTCAAAACAGAGGTACTCGCGCGATACATCGCAAATGCGAGCCCATTTAGTAACAATTTGTCAAAGCCGCAAATTGGTACGCTTCCCGACTGAATAGATGTACATAGCCAGTATTCAATAATCTCTAAGGTATCCGAGAAAATGACCCGATACAACATGCGAAATATCAATAGGCTCCTAAGCGTCTTTCAGTTGATAAAAATCGCCGAGCTTACATGCTCTAGTGCGATAATAATCCCGCTAACTCGACGGTAATCTGTCGATGCTTGGATTAATTTTCACGAGAATTTGTTTTTTTCTTCTTCTTATCGAGAGACACCGCATATATAGAATTTCGAATTCGCGGTGGAGTGTCTCTCGATTGAAAAAAGTCGCCGAGCCTATATGCTCTAGTGCGACAATAATCACGCTTACTCAACAGTGAACTGTCGATGCGTGGATTCCTTTTCGCGAGGACTCTTTTTTCATCGAAAGACACCGTTCCGAGAATTGCGAATTCTCAATGGAGCGTCTTTCGATTGATAAGAGTCGCCCAGCCTGCATGCTCTAGTACGACAACGATCCCACTAATTCGACAGTTACCTAACGATGTGAGGAACTGTTTCCGCGAGACGTCGATGTCAAAAATCGAGAGACGTTCCATGAAGAATGTTGAATGCTCCATAGAATAGAAAGTCTGTTGATTAAGCAAAAATTCGCCGAGCACATATATACGATGATATATATCTCTCATATGATGACGTTAACTAAAGTCTTATTATCATGTGTTGAAATAAAGCGAAGTAGAAAGAAATATAGAAGTTGATTTCACAAGATGGGCTGATAGAAACTCCGCCATTGCCGGTCCCAAGCCCGGATGAGAAAGGAGGAGGGCTTCATTATACCTTGACGATGCGGTGGAAACAGCTAAAAACACCATGAAAAAAACTAGAAAGAACTTTTTTTTACATAAATCTTGGCCCTGCAGCGGCAAGGGGGGACTGGCTACTGACCCGGGCCGACCCTGTACAGGCACAATGCCTATAACGAGAAAATGGAAAATAAAAAATAAAATATTTAGAAATATTTATACAGTAATTATGATCTTTTTCGTTTCTTTTAGTGTGAAGTGAGTTTTATCAAGCGCTGGTGAGAAACCAGTGTACAGATCTGTACGTATATCGACTATGTTTAACACTTTTTTTGTGTTGTATGATGATCGTCACACAACGACCTTTTCGTACGATCTTGGAAAAAGTAATTGCAGCTTCGCTAATTGTGAGAAAAAGTTTTATTTTCTTTCAGCTAATCCGAGTTATCATCTATCAACTCAATCAAGTTTAAAAGTTTTAGAGTTTCTGCTACAAAAATACGATCAATTTCGTAACAACAAAATTCACTCTCTGCATTTGTTTTTTTTCTAATTACTTCCATCGGTTGATAAAAAATCGTTTGTCATCGCCGTAGATGAAATATATTAATCACGCAATTTTCCGTCCTACGCACGGAAACGACAACGCCTTTCTTTCGTATTTTCAGGAATACCCTGATTCACAGTATCAACGCGTTTAACCGGACTCGCATTTTGTGGCATATTTGTTTTCATTTGTTTTTTGCTTCCTCGCAGAGAAACTTTGTTTTCGTAAAAAAAAAAAATTCGAAAAAAATGTATGTGCGTGCGTGCGCCTAAATTTAGACATATCGTCCTAAAACTGCATACGAATATAATATTTTTATCAAAGACCTTTGGTATTGAATTTGGCCGAAATCTATCCAAACAGTCAGATTTTCATGGGATTTTGATTTTTTTTTTTTAATTACTAAAAATTGTCTAATTTCAGTAAACATGAAGGAATCGAGCTTAAATTTGATTTGGGAAATGGACTAACACTATACAATGTTTGGTATTAAATTTGATGAAAATTGACCTGACCGTTTACATTTTTTGAGATTTCGAAATTTTTGAATTTTTTGGAAAATTATGTATCAAGTCTTGTCCTGGAAGTAAAATAATTTGGAGATTCGTCATCGGTGGGGAAAAATACATAAGATATAGCCTTGAAATGTTAAATTATGCAAATTTGAATAGCGATTTTTGCTTGCTCTTTGCGGTTGTTTTTATGGTATATTTTGAACATTTATATTTTATGAAATTACAAATAATGTATGAAATTACTCGCAATATTATTTTAAATCAAATAAAATATTTCCTTCAAAGAAAATTTTCAATATCTCAATATCTTATCCCAAAAATATTGCGCCAAAAACCGACGACCAACCTCAAAACAAAGAATTACGCAAATTTCAGTTAGTGATTTTCTACAATAAATGTTGCGGTAAATTTTGACCGCTTCAATTTTATGAGATGTATATATTTTTCAATGTACGAGCAAAGGTACTCAATAATTTGCACATGCCTTCCTCGTTTATTGTAAACTTTTGCTTCCTCAAACAGGAAGTTTTATTCCGGTAAAAAAAGTTGAAAATGTAAATTTTCATATCGGTTTTTATAAAAGGTGACAAGTCCATTTGTATGTCGCTTCTTATAAAAGTTGACAATAAAAATTTTCATATCGCTTTTTCATAATGTTCTTTTATTCGCGAAGCTTCCTATATGAGGAAGCCAAAATAGAAAATGCTTTCTCATAGAAGAAGCTTCGCGAATAAAAGAAAATTATGAGAAAGTGATATGAAACTTTAAATTGTCAACTTTTATAAGAAGCGATATGAAAATTTAAATTTTCAGCTTTTTTCCTTTCATTATCTCTTGTGGTGACTTCGAAATAAAAAAACATGCAATTACTGGTCTCGTTTTATTTTACCGTGATTATAACCGCGGCATTAAAAATATCTGCCCCTCCAGCGACGATATAGAATTTTACAATAAAGGCGAATCCAACATATCGTGTAATTGCTAATCGTAACATTAATCATATTAGAATAATAAGAACAATAATAATTTAGGGTATCAATGAAAACAATTTTATTGTCGCGTAGGATAAAAAAAATACATAAATGGCTTTTTTAATTGTTTTTCCGGTCGCTGTACGAGATGGTATCCCGCTGCACTCTTAACGCAAAGATTAATTTTTATATAATAATATTCGTTTATAAATAATCCTAACCTTAATGTTTCAAGTTCTTTGCAACTTGGATGACAAACTAAACAGAAAAATATATCATGCCGACATAAAGTGCATAAAAAAAATGGCATATACGGTAAGTACACATTAGTACGGTTGTAATAGTATTATTAGTAAGGTTGTATTAATATTTAGTATTAGTATATTTGTTTTAACCTGCTAACAAATAAAAATACTACTACTACTACTAGGCTATAATTATAGTTCGACTAACTAGTCGAACTTTAAGAAAAAAAAATCCCGAAGAGATTGGTCGAAAAAAAAAATTATAAATAAAAATAAATGAAGGTCTTGCGTTTCACCGGTTTTTTGAGAGGTGACTTCGGAAAAAAACGCAATTGTTGGCCTCGCGACATAAAAAAAAACATTTCAAATCATCCGCCCCTCCAGTACTGTGACGATGGCGTCGATGGCATCGGCGGGGCATATGCTGTCGGAGCCACTGGTCCCATTGATAGACCATATGGTGCCGGGGCAATTGGTGGCATCGATGTCATCGGTACTATTGGTCTGGTCATCGGTCTGGTTGTCGATGTCGTAGATGCCGATGGAATGAAGGTGCCGCTAGCCTGGCTCGAAAAGGCGGCCTTCACTGCGGCCTCGATTTTCTGAAAAAAGTAATGACATTAATAATAACAATAATTTTTGTGTTCAATTAACTCATAAATTGTTTATGTAAGTACTTACATCGGTTAATGACTGTTTTCGGCGCTTTGGCTCCGGCGGAATGTTGTCATGTTGCCGGTGCTGCTCTTGCCACTGTTGCCACTGTTGCTGCTGTTGCCACTGTTGCCACTGTTGCTGCTGTTGCCATTGTTGCTGTTGCTGTTGCTGTTGCTGTTGCTGTTGCTGTTGCTGTTGCTGTTGCTGTTGTGCTGTTGCTGTTGTGCTGTTGCTGTTGTGCTGTTGCTGTTGTGCTGTTGCTGTTGTGCTGTTGCTGTTGTGCTGTTGCTGTTGT
>JAPYZC010004499.1:0-10249 GCA_030522665.1 Ichneumoninae sp. A BG-2022a | reverse complement strand
GCAAAAAAACAAAGAAAAAGAAAAAAAAAAAAGATAAAAAAAAAAAAAAAAAAAAAAACACGATTGAAGAAAATACTCGAAGAACCGTGGAGGAACCCGACGGAGGAGTCCCAAGGCTCCGTTGCGTTCCGGAGGATCGATCGAAGAGAGCACCCCGGCGCTTCTGGTACGCCGTCGATTCCGTCGTGTACCGTCTACGTGCACACACTTGTCGACAGACTCCCGTGGGGAAAACGCGACGAGAGTCGATGCTCGTATTTCCGCCGGCGCGTATGGGGGCCTTGCCCGTTATATCGGAACTCGTGGAACACGGTATGAGGTCTGTTAGCTCTTACTCCGCGTGGCTCTTCATCTCCTCGAGATACCCGGAGCGATAGAGACGGCGATGCTCCGCCTCTACCGGGAGATTCCAACCAAATATCCGGTCTCGCTACCCGGAAAGATTCGCCGTCCGAAGGATGGATAGGGAGAGCGAGAGGAGCGGGACGGATTAAAAGGAGAGGAGGACGGCGAGTCATCCGTGTACGGGATACTCGACTCCGGCCGCTGCAGCGTCGGTCGGCGGCGAGGGACGGAGGATCGATGTGGAAAGAGCCGAAGGGATGCTGCGGCCGGCGCGGTCCATTCTCGTCTCCCGTGTGGCGAGCCGAGTGATGGATCTTGACAGCGGCCAACTTGTTTTCCGCGAGGAAAAGAAACACCGCCGGTACGCGGATGCTGAGGCCGCTCGGAGGGCTCTCCCGAAGAGATTGATGGAAACACGGGAATCAGTGGTACGGGCTCTTCTGGCTGTCGCTGCATCCGCCCCGGGCTAGCCCCTTCGCCCCTGATTCTTGGGGAGGATTCGTCGAAACTCGCCATCCGGACAAACTCGATTGCTCGGACGACGGATCGATCTCTCCGCCGATATAAGTATGAGGAGCTCGGTTCGAACGACTAAACGGTGGAGTGGATCGATAGGAATATCGACGAAACAAGACGATCTTGGCAATTCGTACGGTGATGAATTATGAACGATGCTGGTAAAGATGGCAAAAAAGACAGTGGGAACGGTAATCGGCGAAGAAGTCTCATTTCGTCAAGGATATCGTTTCCCGATAGAGAGACAGCGCGTCGTGTCTGTCACGTCACCTCCCCTCGAGCCAAAGGTAGATATGTATGTATATCCGAAGTCTTGCCTCGCACCCTCCGGCGTCAGGGGGTGGGGATTGTTTCGCGTACGTCGTACGTCTCGGGCCGCCGTGACTGCTGGAGATATCGGATTTCTACTGTCGAGAATCCGAATCATTGTCTGGAGGGAAGAGATGAGGTCCCGGCTGCCGCCGTCGAGCTCCCGACCCCATCAAACCTCCCTCGGCAGCAGTAATAACACCGATGGATTTCCCGTGGCATTAAATATCCTTGTCGAGGGTACGATCCTACACCGGGCTTGAATATCTTAAGATCCTCGGCAGTCTTGGGATTCGCGAAATATCATGGAACGTTCGGCGATTTCAATTATCGGATAAATCCTCTCTCTCTCTTTGGAGTGCCGATCACGTGTACGACTATTCGGCGAACGAAAAACGGCACGCGGTTCTGTAAAGAACGAGTACACGGAGAAAAACTTACATTGTAAATGGTTCTCAGGGGCGACGTCTACATTTTACAATTATAGTTGTAACTAATTATAGTTTAATCAATTGAATATATATAAGACAATTTTGATGCAGGATGATAAAGTAAACCAAACTATATTTCTCTGTTAACAAAGAGAAGAAACTTTATTCATTATTTAACAACCATTATTTACACTACCTATAACCCTACCTATAAACAAAGAAACAACAATTAAAGTTTACTGTTATCTCTTCTCTATTTACACTCTTAATTTTGTTGACAATATTTCTCTTGGCAATTTCATTTCTCTCTATCATACTTGTGCTCTATTGCATCATGACTCTTCTCGATTCTTCCGATGATCCGGTACTCTCTCCATCGGTGATTACAGTAAGGCGCGCGGAGCATGAGGAGCGCGGCGGATTCAATTCAAATCGAAGAAGGTGCAATATTTTCTTTACATATATACTATCACAAACTATCTATATAGACGTCCCCCTGGGAACTCGTCGTTATAGTAGGAAATACCATCCTTTTTCTCAGTGTACGCTAATGCTTTTTCCTACGATGCCGGGTAACGTCGACCTTATCGAATGGAATGCCGTTTGTTTTTTTTTTCTTTTTTTTCCGAGAAACAAGAAACAAGAAAACATGGCGCGCGCAGGACGCCAGTAATAGATGTTTCTTAATAAAAAAAATGTTTTCGCGAGCCTTTTGTTTTGTTTTCGCGAGATGTTTTGATATGTGGACCAGTAGCGTGCAAGACGGCGCTGAAAAATATATAGCAGGTCACCAGCAAAAAAATCCTGAATACCGACTAATATTTCGTACCGTCAGGGTGTTTTGCGTCTTGGTACAACCTCAACAACAAAAACATTTATTTCCCCTCCTTTTATACCCGACCCGGCCCCGACCCAACCCCACCGACCCGTCTATACCCGACCGACTTCGTATTTCACTTCGCTTGAACCCTATCGAAGGAAATCTCGTTTGTTTTTTTGAGAAACAATAAACAAGAAAACGTGGCGCGCGCGGGACGCCATTAATAGATCTTTCTTAATAAAAAATGTTTTCGCGAGCCCTGATATGTGGACCAGTTTCGTGTAAGACGGCGTTAAAAAATATATAGCAGGTCACCGGCAAGAAAATCCTGGTTACCGCACCGATAAAAAAGTACAGTTGAATCAACGAAGATTCGGGGGCAGGGACGTTCAAATAATTTTTAATTGGCCGAACAAAATATTTTAATGACTCAAAAATATTTCGGTGAAATCACCCAACAAATTGTTGCACTAACCAATTTTTTTGCAGTAAAATCAACAAAATATTTCGTCTACCGTCCCTGTCCGAATCTTAGTTGATTAAACCGTATTTTTTTTTGTCAATGCGACTAATATTTCGTGCCGTCGGGGTGTTTTGCCTCCTGGTGCAATGTCAACAACAAACACAACCAACAACCAAAACAATTTACTTCCCCTCCTTTTATCCCCAACCAACCGACCCGACGTTAAAAAATACATAGCGGGTCACCGGCAAAAAAAACCTGATTACCGCACCAATAAAAAAGTACATTTCAATCAACTAAGATTCGGGCAGGGACGTTCAAATAAGTATTCAGTCGATCGAACAAAATATTTTAATGACTCAAAAATATTTCGGTAATATCACCCAACAAATAGTTGAACTAGCCAATTTTTTAGCAGTAAAACCAACAAAATATTCCGTCCCTGTCCGAATCTTAGTTGATAAAACCGTATTTTTTTTGTCAACGCGACTAATATTTCGTGCCGTCGGGGTATTTTGCCTCCCGGTACAACCTCAAGAACAAACACAACCAACAACCAAAACAATCAACTTCTCCTCCTTTTATCCCCAACCAGCCGACCCATCTATACCCGACCGACTTCGCATTTCACCCGACCAGCCCGCCCCCATCCCGAGTTGTTATAAAACCGAGCAGCCGCGACTGCCATGCATTGGCTCTTCGATAAACCATCCCTACCTCCGGCGCCCGCAGCGTATTGTACATATCGTTAGCAGCTCGGCGGCCGAGTTGAATGTGGGAGTATGTCATTACCGTGACGCCTAGGCAGTCAGCCGAGCCGGCGTGAGGTGTAGGGCTTTGTGTTCGTGGAGGCACGCGGTTTTCATAGGCTCTTTATCCATGCACAATACACATTCGAACAAGCCCCGAGGGGTGCGAAGGTTTGCGCGGCGGTTGGTGCGACAAAGAAGCACCGATCGGTAGCTCGCAACGTATACCCGGGGAACCGAGGCCACCGCCGTTGCACGTGGACGAGGGCGAGGGGCAGTTTCTCCCCACAGCTGGGGTTGCACCAGAATGGCGCGGGTCGCTCGTGTGCGTGCCTCATTAACCGGGCGTTTGCGTTGCGCGAGGGAGAGACCAGCGATCGGGCCGGCGCGGAGGGAATCCGATGAGGCGGAGAGAGGCGAGGAAGAGGACAGCCTCTGCGATAACGCGCGCCAGGAGTGAGAAGCGAGCTTTGCACACGGACACCGCATCCTCTCCGTTGCTCCGCAGGCTGCAGAGCAACGGCTTCGTCGGGAGAGCGCGTCCTCTTTCGAGCTGCGAAGCGCTATCATGAACGGGAAAGAGACGAGGCGAGTCGATGGGACCAACGGCGTGAGTTGATGCCGGGTTCTGGTCGGTGCTCACAATCGGGCTTCCTCTGTATGAGTGTGTGTGTGTGTGTATGTGTGTGTATGTGAGACTATATCGTCCGGCCCGTTGGTGAAATGCGCCTGGAATCAACACGCCAGCCTGGCGATTGCGGGCCTCCTAAACACCCGAAGCCGCGATCCGACAAGCGGCCGACGCATATACCGGGTGACCCCGAGGGGGCCCCGCAAATACCCTAACCCGACAGCCCGGGGCGCATATGTGTCCTATCGTTCGTTCCGCCCGTATCTCGGGCTCTCCCGGCGTGCCCGATAGATGGAACGAGATAACCTGATGGAAGGCAGCGATAGCCGAGGAGAGAGACGCGGACGCATCGTCGGGAGTCAAGAATAATCGATCGAGAGCTCGCGAATGGGGAGAGTGAGAGGGCACTGTGGAACAACTGGCCGACGGATACCCCGATTGGTTTCGCAACCGGTTCATGCCGCTATCGGTTGGACGGTTGGGTTCGATATGTCGATGGGTGATAGGACTGATTGTTTGATTCGTGGTGACTGTTATTATATCGGGGTGAATTATGGGCCGCCTCGTAACGACACCGCGCACATGTTTACCGTTGGAATCGCATCGACGATGTGTCAATAATCCTTTTTTTTTTTGCATACTAATCCGAGTTCTGAATACACCGATGTTGTGTCTGTGGCGAATAGATAAATCTTTTCTTTTTTGCCCCTAAATTCGATTTATATTCAGAGGACTATGCCGATGGTGAGGGTTCAACGAAATTGGTCCCTCCACACGTAGATCATTGAGCACTCGTCGCAAATGTTGAATAATTCATGCGATACAAGCACTGATGAGGTAGAATAGAGGCTCGAGAGATGGTGAGGATCGATTAAAAACTTAGGAAAGAATAAATTATAGATTACATAGACCGGCCTCTACATAGTCCGAAGACTACACATAACGAAGTCTATATGGACCTAAGACTCCATAGAACGAGGTCGACATACAAACCGTCGAAGTGTACCGAAATCTACATAGACCGAAGTCTACGTAGACCCAAATCTACGTAGACCCAAATCTACGTAGACCTAAACCTACATAGACCCAAATCTACATAGACCCAAACCTACATAGACCCAAATCTACATAGACCCAAATCTACATAGACGCAAATCTACATAGACCCAAATCTACATAGACCCAAATCTACATTAACCGTAGACTTGCGTAGATTAATATTAGACTTGGCAGCTATTCATGAAATCTATATCGCCGTCGGCAATCGTCCCGATAGGCGGACTTCTGGTAGACGGGCATTAAAGATCGTCGAGTCTACCTCATATGTAGAATCGTTTACCTTATAGCTGGAATTGTCTACCCAAGGATAATGAGTCTACCGTAGAGCAGACTTTTTTTACACCGAGTATAATGAATGTCCGGAACAAGAAGCCAACGGGGAAAATGGGACGATAGCGGCGGGCGTGTATAGAGGGGTAACGAAAGTCCCCTGACAAAGTGTGCGTACCTACACCGCGAGTGGTACGCTGCACTGACGTCAGCGATGAAGAGACCTCTCGCCGCTGTTGACAACGACGAAGAGTAAAAATGTTAGGGAGATAAGAGGGCGACGTCGACGCGTCGGGCGACGTTGCTGATGGCACCCGTAGACGTCCGCACCCCACCGGGCTACCACTGTGCGGCGTCTTCCTCGGTCCCGTCGTCTGTCTCATGATTGCAGAGGGTTAATTCAGTTGGCGAAGCACGGAGAAGTCCCGGAGGAAAGGGAATGCCGGCTACCTCGCCCCACTCGGGATACGTATACATTACACAGAGACTCCGAGGGTCCTGGACGAGAAATGTCTCCCAGCTAGAGCACGGGAGAATTTCAAGGGATGGCCGCTTCGTTATGAAAGGAATTGGCGAACGTGGGTTTGGTTTACGGAGAGGGCGAGTATTTTCACCGACCGGTAATTTGAGATTCTATTGACAAATGAAAAATACGCTTTTTGTCTGGGAATGGAATTTTCTTCTCCACTGTTGTAAACATTGTCTGTACAAGAGGTTACAAAAAATATGAAGTTTGCGCTACCCTTATATGGTAAAGAATATGATGAATTTTACGTGAAAAAAAGCTCGGCAAACAGTCTCTCGTACGTGAAGGGTTGTTGAGACCAGAACTGGGCAGTACTTGAAGTAACGGGGGCTTGTACGTTACCTCAAGTACTTTTTTTATGATTTCAAGTACCAAGTAGAAGTACTTTATGAGTACACGCTCGCATTTCGGGTACTCGATGAGTAGCGTGATATCCTGTTTTTATTAATATATGATGGTCTGCCTAATATTTTTAAGGGCTTTGTGTAAATATAATTGTAACGACAATGATTTAAGAAACTGTATTAAAAAAACAAGAAACGACGATAAGGGACGATTTTCGTTTTTTTTTTTTTTTTTAATGAAATTTTGTATGGAATTTTTTAGGAACAAAACTGAAGAACAGATTAAGAATATCCTCAAAACGTCGAATTACGAAATGTTCAGTTAGCGATTTTTTACAATGGGGAAGCCAACTATCGACGCAAATGACTTTGCGTCTATTTTTTAAGTCTACACAAGGCTTAACGCTACGAACTTAATTGCGAAAAGTACCTGAGAAACATGTAAGCTGAAAATACGTTCTCCGGTGTCCTCGGGACCAGAGACATACCGTGTCAAAGTTTCGATATACGGAGCGAAATGAAAGGGAGACAAATTTGCGTGCTCGGGAAATTAGAGCAATCGGTCTTTTCATTCCGGGGACGTCGTGACAGAAGGTCGCTCCTGGTAAACATTGTACGACTTTACGGGATTTAGCGAGGTGTTCTCGTGTCTGAGGTCCCGATCGCGCTTGGTCGGCCGATAGTATAACGAAAACGAATGTATTTGTACTGCGAGCCCCGGAACAAGGTGAAAGAGCCATCGCGGTAGCCATCTCCGAATATAAAAAGATGAGTACTTACAATTCTATTTATAATTGATATTGACGATGATAATGATAAAAAAGGAAAGGAAGCAAAAGCTTTACTTATAGTATGCGTGAATGGGTGATGACAGAGAGCGATGTGTGCATTTTACTAACGAAAAAGAAATTAACTGATTATAAGAGCGAATGAGGACAATTTAATATTGTTATTTTTGTTTCCATTTGTCTGGTTTTTTTTAATTTATTTGTGTACCTCGACCGAGAATATAAAGTGGTGAAACTCGCGAGTTGAATAATTTGTTGAAACCAAAAAAAATCTATCTTGTTTCTCATTGATTAAAAAAAAAAAAAAAATTTCTTAATACGCATGATTTGTTATTTTAAGGGACAATTTCAGTCGTCATTATTTTATGAATCAATTTAACTTTGCAATCTTACAAACACTGCAAGTATAAAAAGTACCCGATACTTCAAGTACTTGCGATAATTTGTACTTAGTACTTGAAATAGTTTTTGGTACGTTGCCCAGCTCTGGTTCAAACCGCACTTGCTCTAAACATTCCTTAAATGTAAAAAAAAAAAAAAAAAACCAAAAAGTAGCCTCATTTTTGCACAAACCGGAAGGCTAAGAGGAGCTCCGTAAGCGGCTGACCGCGCGAGAGACGGGAAATCGAGCTGGGGTTCCGCGAGTGCGCTGCAAGGGGATGAATCCAATTACACAAAAACCCTCTCGCACCTACGGCCCATTAAGTTTCACCGTCTCCTTTTCTCAGTCCGTTCCGCGATACAGACTACCCCACTTCCTTCTCGCGTGTCTTTCTCCCTCGCTCTCTCTCACACCCTCTCTGCCTTAAATTCGCTAGTTATCGTTGTCTCCACTCCCTTTCCCGATCTCTCCCGCAAACGTGGAAACCCGTTTTCATTGGCCCACGTTCGTTCGTTGCCGCTGCTGCTCCTGGTTTCGCGGTTCCAGCCCCCCCCCCCTCCCCCCACCTATAACTCCGTCTCCCTCGGGTGCTTGTGGATTTGCGGTATACACGATTATTCGACGCTCTCTCTTCGTTTCGTTCTCCCTCGATCGCGTTGTCTATCCCCCGGGTTGCTATCTCGCCACGTCCCGCCGCCTCTCTTTTCCTTTCTGTAGCCGTACCCTTATAATGCTCTCTCTATATCGCGCGAGCCTCCAGCATCTCCCTTTCCCATTCTGTTTTCTGCCCCCAACGGTTCCCTTCGCCGACGCCATATTCCACCTCCCGGTCGTCTCGCTTCCTCCGACACACTCGTGGAGGCACACATAGGGACGGGGGAAACTGTGAGGCAAAATGGACCGGTCAAGCAATTTGGACAGTTTCATTGATTTACGAGAAATATCCTAATTGTTGTTCTTTTTTTTTTTTTTTTGCGGACAAAATGAAGCGGCGACACTGATTTGGAGCATTATGACTGTATAAAGAATACGGGGCAAAATGGACCCAGTCAGAAATTTAATAAATTTGAATTTCGAAGGAAATAATTTCTTGCAGGCTGTAATTGTAATTATTTTCTGGGCGAAGTGACAATCAACTCGCATATATCGAGCTCTTTGAAGGAGGGGTTACGGGTGATTGTGGAGGCATATTTGATGGTCAGGCCAATTTTTTTGCGGCGATTTGTAGGGAAAAGCGGCGTGTCGGGGAATTCATTTTGCCCCACGTACTCGTTTTGCCCCACTCTCCTGTACATTCATACCGACACACACACACATACACGGAGGGAGAGGGATGAATACAGAGTAAACGTAGCTCGTATTTTAGCCTCTCTCGGCTTCCTCTCCAACTCTCCTCGCACCGCGAAGCCCGCGCAGCAAGTTCCGCGACCCTCCAATTACCAACGGGGACCGAGTTTGCCGCTCCTGCCGGTGCTTCTCGTTTTTCGATGTAAAATGCTGTTGCCGCTGGCCGAGACCGGTGCCGGAGTCCTGGCCCTCGTCCCGCTCTCCGCTATTCGGGACGATATCGTTGGCTGGGTATTTACAAAAGAATATAAAAAAAATTAAATGAAAATAAAATTGAACCAAAAATATCGTTCCCATCCAGATAGAGAGACAATTCACCGGCGGGGATCTTAATCGCGGGAGTCAACCGGGATAATGTTGATCGGAGATATTTAGGATATATAAATTATATAAAATATATAAAATATAAATAGATCTTTACTTAATTGCTCTTTTATACGATTGACTATAGTTTACGTGAGATTCATTTGAGATACGTTTATTGACTATATTTTGTCTATATTTGGAGGATGATTTTGATCGGAGTTATTTAAGATATATAAATTATATAAAATATATAAAATATAAATAGATCTTTAATTAATTGCTCTTTTATACGATTGACTATAGTTTATGTGAGATTCATTTGAGATACGTTTATTGACTGTATTTTGGCTATATTAGGAGGATGATTTTGATCGGAGCTATTTAAGATATATAAATTATATAAAATATATAAAATATAAATAGATCTTTAATGAATCGCGCATTTATACGATTCACTATAGTTTATGTGAGATTCATTTGAGATACGTTTATCGACTGTGTTTTGTCTATATTAGGAGAAACTGCACTCGATAAAGATCTCAAGTGGATCTGGATTTTAGAAAAACATTTTTATTAATTTTTGTCAATCGCAGAGTGCACGATAACATTTTTTCTTTTTTTTAGGATGTCGCATCTTCGTTTTTTTTAGGGACAATTTCTTAAAGGAATACTAAGAGGGGTGTATACAAGATTGAAATTTGCACAATTTCTCTTGCTCGACTCGGCCCTTCCAATGTTGTAATTCATAAAATAACGGAGATGGAGAAACGGCATAAGAATGGGCTGCGAAATGGACCAACAGCGTTGAACGCAATCCGAGGGCGTCTTTTTTTGTTTAATCAACGGCGCTGAACAGGTGCAAAGAGGTCGGGACCTTCGGCGAGACCGCGGAAACAAAGGGTTGAAGAAATGGTGTTTTCTTCATTTTTCTGTACTTTTGTTTTGTTTTGTTTTTTTTTTTTT
>JAPYZC010004498.1:0-10249 GCA_030522665.1 Ichneumoninae sp. A BG-2022a | reverse complement strand
TTAAAATTTGTTTAAAATCGTAATTTTCAAGTATTAGATAAAATTCTGAAAAAATTCATACGTATTCAGAAAAATTAGCAAATCATTTTCGTAATAAAAGAAAAATTGGTTGCCGGGTAATTTGTTGCACAATTATTTTTCAGTAATTTGTTATGAACATTCTGAAATGATTATTATGCACAAACAATCTTTTCAACACCTTTTATGTACTAGAATTTTTTCAGATTTTTTCCTCATCGAGAAGTGTTTGTAATCTTTGTCTTTTTTCTCTCGAACTTAGGCGGCGTCAGTCATTGTGGTAGTACTACCTTAACAGTTAGTTTAGTGCAAAAACTCGATGGGTTTGGTTGGAGTCGATTGGAGTTGAGTTGGAGTCGTAAGAAAGCAACCCAAAACCAATCTGAAGTTACAATTGGATAGTCCGCGCGGAGATCGTGTAAGTTGAACCTCTACCGGTTGTCCCTTAAAAGTGGAGACAACCATTTAATCTTTGAGCTGCGTATTTACCATGAATATTACACTAATTGGCACCATCGAGTGGCCCGGGACGATTTCGGAGGCCAAATTGAAATTCCCCTGGGACTAAGTGGTAAAAATAAATTCAAAAGACGAATAAAACGACCACATCCTTGATGAACTTTATTCTGTCCAGACTATGCATTCCATAAGATTTATTCCAGTCGGTAGAGGGACAATGTAATTCGATTTTTAATTAACTGGCTATCGATGAATGGTATTAGCATTACTATTGCCCATACAGATTCAATTTAGAGCTGATGACAAATAAATACTTGGTGAATAAGGAAAACGCTATTACTCTTCGCATTAATTGCGATTATAAAAAAATCTCTGACTGCATAATTCTTCACACAGAGGCGATAAGGTAAACAGGTCAAGCGAATGGCCGTGCATAGTTAGGCCGTAGGCAATCAACACGGAGTTTTTTCGACAGATTAGTCTATTTTTGTGTACCATAGTTTTGCTGATATGATCGAGGACGCTGCTTCCAGACCCAGTGGAATGATATTAGCCGTTATTGCGATTATTACTATCATCTCAGGAGTACAAGTACATTAAAACAATTCAATTCTGAAACTCATTTTGCATTGTAGAAAAAAACAGTTCTCATCGACGATTGGTTGTCATTGCAGGCTGTGTTAAAATGGAACCAACCTGAAGTGCTGATACAACAAGCAACCTTGATAATTGGTCAGCTATTCCATCTTTTCTTGATTAACGTTCCCGGACAGGAATTGTTGAATCGTAGTGAAAAGATTCACACAACTGCGTGCGTATAAACGAGTTACTTGGCGAAAAAATCTACCAAGTCATAGTACTATTGCTCTTTCTACCCGTTAGTTACAATTTGGAGTGGCCTGATATGGCAACGAATGCTCAAAAACTTCTAATACCATTTCTGATTCAGAGTAACAAACCCTGTTGCTTTACCGCCGGAAAAGTCTTCGTTCTGTCGATGGAAACTTTTAGCTCGGTATGAAATTATCGGTAGGGTATGATCTCGGCCAAAATTGATCTTCGCCTAGTTCCTAGATTATAGAGATCTATAAAGATGTCGCTTATATTCGTTCAGCGGATGCGGGAGCTGTTTTTCCCTTTTTTTTACCTGCCTTACCTGTTTTACCGACAGAACTAGACAATTTTTCAGTTCCGACTTAGCATTGTTAATATGTTACGAATATGCGTCAAATCGTGCAGGAGTATGATATTGACATAAAGGGTTCGATGTGCGCTCAAATTTCAATTAAAAACATACAAGGAATTAAGAAAACCGAATATTATAGTTTGTGAAAGTGCATGAACGTAGTGTCACGATTGACGCACAGTTGACTTTACATCGTGCCCTACATTACATCCATGCCGTTGTCATCGGCTCAGTCACAAGTCAACAGACTAAGTGAACGCAGTATGCACTATGCACGATTATCTTTTATGTGAGCATCTGTCTGACGGTTTTGGAATATTCGGAGAACTTCAAAGAATCGGCATGCACGCCTTTTGCCGTATGCAAGATCTAGCATTTTTTTATATCCTACAGAACGGACACTGTAGACATTTCAGCGGCCATGTTGGTTTTCGCGACAATTTGTAATATTCGATTTTCTTTATTTCTTGAAAGATTTCGAACGGAATTCGAGTGCAGGCCAAATCGTTTATGTTATTAATATAGTCTTGTAAGATTTGAAGCATACCCGTCGCATAGCAACAACGAATAGTGAAAACTAAGAAATTGCCTATTTCGGTCGATAAAACAGGGTCCGGCATCCCCTTTACGTGCATAAGTTGATTTTTCATGGATTTCTATAATCTCGTAACTTTTTGGTGAAGATCAACTTGGCCGAAGATGAGTTTGGCGGAGATCACACGCTACCAAATTATCGAAATTTCGACAATCAATCACGATTTATCGTAATAATCGATAGTATAATCCACATTATGGTTATAATAATATATTTTGAAATGGTTTTTGAAGGAAATACGGATAATGATATCGTACTTCACGATATTTGTGCAAATGATTTAATCATTCTACTCGTCACGGTATGGAACGTATTCTTTTCTTTGTATTTTACAGTAAAATATTGTATAAAAGATATAGGATTAAACAAAGTTACCTGTAAGTGAAGTTCTGTCATAATTAAATGTATGTTGATGTCGTCACAAGTTTCCAGCAAAACAAAAGCTTTTCCATGCCACTACGACACCCTCGTCGTGTGGCCGATACTTAATTTCTTTAAAGTGCTCCCGTAATCCTGAGGGTCAAAGATTTCGTACCTAGGGGTTCTCCGGGTGGTAAGTGATCTCTCCGGAAGAGGTGTTGCGTACAATTACGATATAACTTTACTTACAGTTAAGGTAGTCCTTGCGAATGATGTTCTCGATGGTACTAAAAACTGAAAAAAATCAAGCATATTAAAGGTGCTAAGAAGTTTAATTTTGGCCAATAATAATTGTTAAATGTTATTAACAAATTGTGGAAAAATGGAATTGTTCAACAAATTTCTCGACACCCTAATTTTTTTTTTATGACAATGATTCGTTCATTTTACTGAATACGTATGAATGTTTTTAGATTTTTTAATTCACTTAGAATTTTGTGACTTTCTACACATTTTTGTCAATGTGTAGAAAAATGTCAAAGTGAATTTAAAAATCTGAAAAAATTCATACGTATTCAAAAAAATGAACGAATCATTTTCATAAAAAAAAAAAGTTAGGTTTCCGGGAGATTTGTCGAACAATTTTATTTTTCATCAATTTATTAATAACATCTAGTAATTATTATTATGCAAAATTAATCTTTTTAGCACCTTTAATATGCTTAATTTTTTTCAGATTTTTATATACTATTTTGATCAAAGCCCTTTGGTATTGAATTCGGGAAAAATCCACCGAAGCGGTAAGATTTTATAGGATTTTGAGTTTTTTTTGAGGAAGATAAATTATAATTATTCGATCCCCCTTCGCTGCTTAAGTGATTCGGCTGTCGCTTATTACGAGTGGCTTTCCTCACAGCGTCAATGGTTGGTTGCATATTGATGATTTTGCGTATGCCGTGTCGAATCTCGTATTACCTTTGTCCGTCCCAAGGGGTGAGTGTTGCCCTGTCATCTTCCTGCCATGTTCCTTTCTCAACGGGACGGTATTTTTATCATATTTTAATGGTCGATTAAAAGAAATTTTACGATTTGTACTAATTGATAGAAAAAACAACGGGCTTACAATTTTTACACTTGACGAAAATTATTTACACCACCACATGGACAATTATGATATTGAAAGATACAATGTTGTCTCGATAAGGCCAGAGGCGTTGATTCAATCGCTGGAGTCGAAGAAAGGGAACCTTTTTATCATTCATTTGCAATTCAATTTTGAAATGCGTCTCTCGATCCTGCATGTAGATTTATGTTGAATTGCTAATTCAATGATGAAGGAGATGTTAGCGCACATAAGTTCAAGATCAACAATTACAAATTCAAATAACGAAGCGCCTTCAAATGTTCGGAGTTCAAACCGGTGTGTGTGTGTAAGGTAGTTATCGTGTCACCGTCCGATCCAAAAAAAATGCTCACCAAATAGTCAGAAATAGGCGGTAGCGTAGCGTTTAGGTTCCAGGTTAGCAAGCGAAAGATCCCGGGTTCGAGCCCAACTTTAGGTCGTTAGGTTTATTTCTTCTCCGAAATGCGTAATATAGTATTGTATCCTAAATTGATATAATTGACGATAACAATTCGAATCCTTTTTTTTCCAATACTACCAAACATTTTTTTGGGACGTACTAACTACCGTAAAAAGAAATTTGAGTGATTGGTGGGTTATTCCGTCGTCACCAATAACTATTGGACCTGTTTTCTGCGGTTATTTTGAAAGTTATTTTTATGGTTACCTGTCGTGAACAATAACCGCTCTGCAGACTCTTTTGCGGTTACTGATGTGGTTAATATAATGTAAAATAACTTCGTAACTCCCTTTAGTGTAAAATAACTTCCTGAGAAAAGTGTTTTTTTTTATTGTAAACTGTAGTTTTTTTTACAGACTTGTTGCTCGTAGCAAACCGGAAATGGAATTTATACAAAGAAATTTGGGTTCTCAACCTCTACACTTAATGCTAGTAACCTTTGTTTGATCTCCAAAAGAAACCAGGAACTTTTCGCCTACAGCTCTGACGGATGCATTCGCACTGATTCTCTCAGCTTGCTCGTTACTACTTGCGAGAGTCAATGATGTTTCCGCATTTTTAATATAGAATACGATACTACATTTTTTTTACCGATTGCGAAACATCGTGTATAAAAGTGGGATATGAATACACGCAATTTGCATTTATAACATGCTTTAAAAAACTAAATGACAATGACTGCAAAGCAACCCTGATAGACAAGCGCCACGAAAATGAGCAATATTGGCGCGATATTTGCGACATGTGCGGCACATGTCGCAATTATTGCGCCAACTGCTACTTTTTGTGCCGCTTGTCTATCAGGGAAACGTTGGTTCACAGTTGCTGGATGAGTTGCTTTTCCCGGCTGCGATTCTTTTATGCCTCTTACCTCGCGGACCTCCCTACGAAAACGTTGATTAGGATTTTGGCTAGATAACCGCCTTTCGATGCATTTCTTACAAGCGAAACATCGCCGGGATCGTTATAAGTGCGCTTATAACGATCGAACACAATCAATCGTTGACAAGCAACTCATCGCTGACCGTTGCTGAGCTTAGTCTAGCTTAAGGGGCTGCTGGAGCTGTTTTTTTTTCTTTTTTTAACTGGCTTCACTCGTTTTACCGACGGACCTAGACAATTTTTCAGTTCCGACTGAGCGTTGTTAATATGCCACACATATGCGCCAAATCATGCAAGATTATGATATTGACATAAACGCTTCGGTGTGCAGTCGAATTTTTATTGAAAACTTACAAGGAATTAAGAAAACCGAATATTATATTGTTTACGAAAGGAAATGAACGTAGTGTCACGATTGACGCACACGTGGCTCTGCATCGTGTTCTACTCTACAATCGTGCCGCTATGGAGGAAGAAATTCTAAAGAAGATTGTGTTATTGTTCTCTTTTTGTGTTTCCTTTGTTTTTAGTTCTAGTTGTCAGGAACAAGTGTTGCACATATTTGTAAGGTTTATTGTATTTAGTTGTAACTAGTACTGATAAGGTAGAGCTCTAGATGAGCAAATGGCTTGATGGGACAGAGTGGCTCCCAAAGCCTTTTATTATTTTTGTACGTTGGTACTTTTCAATAAAAAAAAAACATTCGTGTCGCGTTCATCGGCTCTGATCATCGGTCATACGTGAATAGTCTACGTGAACGCAGTTTACACTTCACGTAACTATCTTTTGTGTAATCGACTTTCCGACGATTTTAGAATATTCGTAGAACCTCAACGATTCGGCGTGCACTCTCGTTTGACGTATGTCAATTTTAGGACGATTACCAATATTCGATTTTTTCTTCGTTTCTTGTACGTTTTCAAGCGATATTCGAGTGCACGCCGAAGCGTTATTGATCATATTATGTTCCTGTAGGATTTAAAGCATATGCGTAGCATATTAACTACGCTAAGTCTAAACTAAGAAGTCGCCTATTTCGGTCGGTAAAACAGGACCGTCCAGCATCCCCTTAAGTGGCTCGCTTCCACGTTATTTCGTTACAAGATTACTATGCAGATCGACTTCGAGGCCGCGCACGTTAATCACTCTTCTTTCCTTCTTTCGGTTTGTATGCCTTACTGTAAAAGTCTTTGAACATAAATAGGAAGAACGCTGCATGAATGACCATGGCGTAGATGGCTAGCGTCGGATAGTCGCACTCAATGAAGAGCATTTGAAGACTGTGAATTAAGAGTATGATGAATTGGATCATTTGCATGGACGTTAAATGCCTTTTCCACCAGAGATAAGGTTGAACCTTCGGTCCCAGAGCTGCCAGGAAGTAATACAAATACATCCATATATGTACAAAGCTATTGAGAAGCCCGAGGAGAGTTCCGTGGCCACCTGTTGTCAAACACAAACAGAAAACAAGTGAGAAATTGTTGCCCTAGAACGACAGAAGTTGCAATTTTCACTGTTTACGGTAATATTGTCAGACCGCAATTGATATAAATCATTTGATAAATTTGCAATTAAATATGTTTATCCTCACATAGGACAGGAATTATAGTGCAATGGATGGGTGCTATGCCGATGTGGAGAATTATATTAAAATCGCAGGCTAACAACTTAATCAAAAATGCAATAGAATCTGAGGTTCCTTGAGCTATGACGTTAACAAGCATACGATTGCATAGTTGCGAAGTAGCAATTGCAATACACTCGGACCTCGATTTTACGGACAAAGCCCACTTTTGTGCCCCCACTAAGTCTTGCCCGCGCCTGCTGGGGCCCAATTAGGGGCATTGTGGTGAATATGGATCACCTCGATTAACACGTAAATCAATGATACATGGACCGGGCCATATTCCCCACTTTTACCCGACGCTATTCTGACCAGTACAGTATAAACAAGTAGCAATCGGTGACCGTACGTAATAACCCTTAGGTTCGTACGTACGGTAACCGTGACCACGTGATACACTACTGGTCAAAAGTGCATGAGCGGTCTGACGCATTCTAGTGGCATGCGGTCCCGATGTGTCCGTAAAATCGAGGTTCTACTGTATCGCTAAAATAAAAAAGAAACAAACGGCCGCGTTATTGAAAAAACCAAAAACTGGGTACCTTCTACACATTAAGGGGATGTGGAATATCGCGGTCGGTAATGAAAACTGTAATGAACTTTTCTCAAGGGTACTCATTTTTTTGAGGAAAAAGCAAATTCGAGCCGGATGCACACGGTAATTTGGCATTCGGCCCGAATTAATATTTTTTCTCAAAAAAATTAGCACCATTGAATAAAGTTAATTTGAAAATTGCAACTATTTCTCTCACGCTCATGGCCCGTCACGTGACTTTCACATCACCTTAAGGTTGAATGCCTATTTTCTTCAGGGGTATTTTTTCCTGGGTTAATTTTCCCGGGGGCGTATTTTTCGGAATTCAATGAGAACAGGCGTTTCAAGCATAATGAGAGGGACAACGAACTTTACGGTAACTATGTCGCTTCGCGCTCATTTCGCATAAGTTCGAGGAAAATAAGAGAAAATTGCAAGTACTTTTCGATGGTATGAAAATCTGAAAAAACTCATGCATATTAAGGGTAGAGAAAAATATTATTTTTGCATGATAATAATTCCAAAATGTTATTAACAAATTAATCGAAATATTAATTGTTCAACAAATAACGCGGCAGAGCAACTTTTTTGTAATAAATTTTATCACATTTTTCAATCAGTTTTGATTTTTGTGTTTTTTCACACATTTTTTCCATATAAAAAAAGAAATCAACGCTAATTGGAAAATTAAAAAAAAAATGCATACATATTCAGAAAAATGATCTGATGATTTTTATTTAAAAAAACAGTTTCGTTGCCTGGTAATTTGTTAAACAATTAATTTTTAGATGAATTTGTTCATAACATTTTGGAATTATTATTTTGCGAAATTAATCTTTTTAGTACCTTTAGTATACTTGCATTTTTTCATATTTTTATACCATCGAGGAGTATTTGCAATTTTCTTTTATTTTTCTCGAACTTATGCGAAATGAGCCTGAAGCGACATAGCTACCTTAATCGTATATTTTTGGGCCGCTTCGATAGCTGACCGTATTATGGATTCAATGACCCGCCGTTAAGCATGAAAATTCGTACGTCATTAAGCGTTACGTCTTTTGTGTCTTCGGCATTCCGTCTTTTTTTTACCTAAACACTTACCCGGTACAAATTTCATACCGAACCACACAGATGAAGGCGTAAGTGCATGGTGAATAACGTGTAATGTTGTAATCTGCTTGTCCTTCTTCCTCAGTACAAAGAATACGGTATCGGCGAGCTCGGGGAATTTCGATAGGAAGTACAGGTAACATGTCCAAGCCATTCTCAAACCATCCGGCGAATTCGAGTAGTCGACAGGTTGACATCTGAATGAGTATTTTCCGAGCCAACCGGCGGCCAAAAACTGGTGGAAATCATTTCATGAAAATCACTGCAATACCAACTTTCTTAATCTCGAATATTCATAAGTTCATAAAGACTACACTTTAACTCCTTACAAGTTATAAAAAATTATCCACTTCCCATAATAATGTGCCATAATAATGTGTTAATGGAGAACGAGTATCACGATCAGACTTGTGATAACATTGTGTGGGCAGAAATGCGACAATTGCCATCACCAATGTCGCATGTGTCGCGTTAAGTGCTCTGTCAGAAGTCTTCAAGGATGCGAAATTTCCCATTCTTCGTTTGGGCCACGTGATTAAATATTATTTAAAGATGGTTTGAGGACTCATAATTTTTCCGGTGTTAGAGGAATCAAGAGAGTTTCGAGGCAGATTCATGGCTGATTCAAGGATCGTTTCTTTTTGATTCCTAGAACATTGAATATGTCGTTGACCAAGAATGGTTCATCGATGATTCGAGGCATCAGCGACGAACTTTTTTCGACTCTTAGATCATTGAATCGTTAGGCGAGCAAAAACGATTCAAGGATGGTCTCAACGAGGGTCTCAAAATATTTTGCCCAAACAGCTCATGATTTATAAATTGGACTGAATAAAAAATATATAAATGTATGCGATAAAAAAAAATTGCATCCTGGAACAATCTTTGAATCATCCTTAAACACGTGGCCCAAAACAAAGATGCGATCCTTGAATCAGCCTCGAACTATCCTTATCACTTCTGACAGGGTGGTAACCAAATTTGCTCAAATTTTACAATTGCCGAATTGATGCAATCTTTCGCTAACTTTTCTTTTGTAACTTTTAAAGAATAATATAAATTCGGGACTTTTTGTACCTTCTGTCATCGAAACAACGCGTCCCTAACCCAAAGTTTCTCTATGTAAGTGCTTCAGAAAAGATTTTGCAGGCCATCAACGAACATTTTACGTTAGTCCTAGTAGCAGTCAATATTGGTTATTTCTAATAGGGCGACCGATTGTAGCAACAACGATGAGTTATACCAAGGTCTCACTTTTTCTTCCAGAATAATGATAGTTACCTTTTAGGTGATTAATGATTTAGCAATACCCATTGTCCAATTTTCATAACATTCTTTGCGGTGTGACCAATAATGAATTAACCTCGATTATATCGACGACGTACCTCCATAAACAGATAGGCCGAGATTAAAACTTGTACAAAGTTGTAGGCCAACATTATATTGTTAAGATCGAAGGGCTTCCGATCTTTCATGAATTTCGGGCCAAGTACTTTGACGAAGTATATATAACTCAAAATAATGGATAACGTCGGAATAAAGCTGCTCATCAAGAACCAATCATTGACCCGAGGGTCGCTGTAGTTTTCCATTGCGTTGTACCAAGCGTCGACGATGGAAGTATGGCTCGTCATCTGGCATTAAAAATAATTGAACAAATTATTATTGCATCGAAAAAAAATCAATTTGTAAACTACATTGATAATCAAGCTTCGAGTGGTAACAAACAAGTTCACGTTCGTAATCCTGTCTACCCTTGTTCATTCCATCGACAACTTCTTCACCACATGTATACGAGGTATTCCATACGGTTTCGAACGGTCAAAAAGCCGACCCTCTCCAAAAAATGTGTAATTTTACCACAATTCATGATTATTTACTAGGGGTTTTTGTA
>JAPYZC010004497.1:0-10802 GCA_030522665.1 Ichneumoninae sp. A BG-2022a | reverse complement strand
GCCGTAACTACGGAACGGTTGGCGCAATGACCTCCAAACTTTTTGTGTTTACTGTAGAATCGTGATACTGAACCATATCCAAAATTCCTGGCTCTGCAAAGATTTTTTAAATTTTCGAAAAAGAAATTTAGAAATGATAGAAAATTCTGAAAAAATTCATATGAATTCTGAAAAAATCAAAGAATTCATTTAAAATGAGAAAACAAGAAGTCGTCTGATTTATTTTTAAACAATTAATGCGGCTGATTTTTTTCGGATTTTTGGCATGTCGCGAAGTACTGAAATTTTCATCGCATTAAACTTTTGGTTGGGAACGTATGTGTGATGCATCCTTAAAAAAAATTATGTATTACAGTCTTTGTTACCGACCGAGCAAACATCAGTGTGCGGCGAGCCAGGAGTGTGAGCTCTTGCTCACACTCCTGGCTCCATCACGTGACTTTAACTTCACCCAAAAAAAATCCTCAAGTCCGAAGCCCCGAAAGAATCATATATTTGTGTCGCCCGAGCCTCGTATTCTCGAAAAAGTCTCCCAGACAAAAAACCTGTTTACAAAATTGCTTCCCCGACTTTTCGCCTCCTCACTGACAACAGTCTCAATATGATGACTAATCGCGTGTTGCACTTGAGAGATCGCGCATCGATAAACGACTTATTATTGCCAGTCGTTTCCACCGATTTCCTACAATGATGAAATTCTATGACTCTACGTACATGTATTTATGTACAGTGACATACACATCTATGTTAATTCTCGTAGGAACAATGTCTCGGTAACGTGGCAACGCTGCGTCATATCTTTGGGCCTCGAGGTCGTAGGTATATACCCGTCGCCCTCCCCCACCCTGTCTACCTGCAGCTACGAAGGAAAAGGGAGATTCTCTCTTCTTTAATCTCTTATTTGCTCTGCAGGTTCAAACACGTTCGAGAATCTTCCCGTATAGTCATTCCCGGACAAGAGCGTGTCCCGCCGACGCGATGAGTCTCGTTTCAGGAATGAAAGTCGTTATATGCGAAAAACCTCGGGTAAAGCACAAGAGTCGTCGCGAAAGGGGACGACGCGTGCGAATATTAGAGAACGCGTTCCGAGCGAACGACTCGCCAAGTTCACGAGATATTTTTGTACCCAAACGTCGACTGCGACTTATTAAATTCGATATTAGACAAGAGACACCCGAAGAGCACCTTGGCCAAGCCGGGCTTATTGTCGTTCGTCGAAGGATTAGTTTGTCTGAATCTCGAAGGTGGATCGAGAGAATATCGTGCATTTCCTCACGAACGGGCGCACGAAGATCGATAAGAGCAGTAAACACGAGCGCGGTGGTTGACTACAGCTATAAAACGTACCAAAAAGTTCCGAACTTTCTATACATCCGTCGACCGGCGATTGTAACAGGGTTACATTCGTTGTGACGCGACAAACGCGAAAGGTTCTACCAGGCAAGCCCGTTGTGACGTCTCGGGCGAAATCTGTGACTCGAGTTTATTTATTTTGATATCTTGTGCTATTCGCTGCACGTTACACGACGCGTCCTGTGTGCACCGAGTCGCGGCTGCCGAAGACACTCCACACGGAAGAGAACAATGGCCGCTCGACGACGTTCGGTACGAGCCACGGCCACCAGAGCCATCAGAGGCAGCACTGCCGCATCGCAACTCTACGAAAATACGATGAAAACGCGGAACACTCTTTTTTCTCGCGTTGCTCCCTTCATTTTTCATCCACGCATGGCGAAATCCATTAATGGATGTGACCCTATTTTGTTTTTTTTTCTTCAGACACGAAGAATTGAAATCTTTCTATTATTATTATTTTCATAAAATAAAAAAATTTTGTTATTAACGTTTCGATTGTTTTTTTTAACTGATATTACGAAAAAACGTTCTTAGATAAAAATAACTGTAAAATAGAAACAAAGCTCCGAACAGAAAACGTTTCTCAATTATAGAATAAATAAAATTGTCCTTTTTTCATTTTCGTACACGAAGAATTCAAATCATTTCATAGTTATTATTTTTGTTCAAAAACTATTTTTTTGTTATAAACGTGGCAATGGTTTTTTTTACCTGATATTGCGAATGAACGTTCCCAGGTAGAAATAAATTGTGTGTAAACGACGCAGGATAAAAATAACGCTCCGAGTGGAAAATATTTCTCGATGATAAAATGAATAAAATTGTCATCCCGTATTATTTCCAATCTCCATTAATTTACCGCGAGAGATACAAAGTCCCACGAGCGTTTATAATTGTCCCGACGAGTCGACGAGCGCGATCGAACGGCAATGATTTTAATGAGAAAAAGTCTTGTGTCAACATCGGTCGATTTATCGCTGACCTAGATCACATTATACACATTGTCCACTTATAACTGCGGCTCGCTGTACCATCGAGCGAGCGGACCGCTGCGTTTGCAATTTTCAGCGCGGTGCTTAATTTCTCCGCTTTCGACAATTTGCCCTACCAAAGACCGACTAACCTTTTTTTCCGTGTGTCGATCCGATGACGATTCGTCAGTCGCAATGTCAACTGCATAAAACACGTAGGGTCAACGAGGATCGACACGATGCATGCGATGTTCAATGACCAACGCATTATAAACATGCATTTAAAACAATCTGCGCATAATCCGCGCGCATGCAATGGCCGTTGTGTTTTCTCGCCGTCCCCACTGCGCCGTCCGTAGCGCAGGAATATCTCGCCCAGCAACTATTCACCGGAATCGGACCGTTCTGTCCTCCGTGCTTGGTCTCCGAGCACAGCAGTCTCAACTCGCAGTAAACAGCTGGCGACGCTGTGCGTCAGAGCAAAATGTCGAGCGGTACCGGGCCGAGCTAGTTGTAACACTCCCGTTGATAAAAAAAAATAAACAAAATAAAAATAACCCAACATAGCGAGAGTTAACAAGAGCCAAAAATCGGAAACAAAACAAAACGCGCGTCGCAACAAACTAAAACTATACGAAAATAATAAATCTTAAGCAAAATAAAAACAAGTCTTAGCAATTACAAAACTGTACAAAAAAAAAAGATAAGAAAAATCTACGCAGACGAAAAGCCATAATAAACAAGGAAATCCTGCGTTAAGACAAAAAAAAAAACTAACCGAGCGTCAAACCCGATAAAATCGTGCGAGAATTAGTTTGCAGCGCGACGGGAAACAGGACGATTCGAGGGTTCGAGAAATTAAAAATAATAAAGAAAAGATTTAAAAGAAACCTGCAGGAATATCGTGAACGAGAGAGTGCAGCAAATCGAGGTATCAGCGGAGCCCCCCTGAGAGACTCTCTTTGTTCGGACTCTGTGGCTCGCGCATTCGTTTCGCGCTACTGGCGCAGCTTTGTTTGACGAGAGGCAGCGGCCGTGCTGCTGTTTCTAGCCCCTTCGTAGGGGGGTTCGGTGTGGCCGCGGGTATAAATTATCGCGGCTATCGCAATCGCTGCTGCCGCTCTGCGCGAAATTCGCTTCCGATTAAAAAAACAGTAAGATCGGAGAAAAACGAGAGATAGAGCGATAGAAGATCGCTGGCAAAAACCGCGCGTCCTCGGTCTAGTTTGATAGAAGCACGAAGAATCGAGTGCGTTTGCACGACACTCGCACACGCAACGTGCGTTAAACGCATCGACGGTGGAGTGAACGTCTTCGAGTGTACGAAAGAAGCAGTCGGCGGAGGCTCGGACGGTGCGCGAGTGCTTTGTTTTGGCCGAGCAGCTGATCGCCCTGCCATCCGACGAGTACGTGAGACTGTCGTGCACTGCGCCGCTGCTGCTGCTAAGCCGTCAGGCTCGCTTGCGCCGTCCGCCTGACAAGTCGCGTCGCGTCGAGCGTCTCGGTTAAAAAATAATAAAAAAATATATATTCTCCCTTTGCATTCAACGAAATCGACTCGGTCGATTTTTTTTTCTTCATTTTGTAAGCAAATAAAAAAACGATCGTTCATCCGAAGGATAATCGAAGCGGTGTGAACGAACGAGTGTGGCTCGGAAGTTGGACGAGAGCGACCGTCTCGGCAAAGTCCTTCGAGCTCCCGGCAGGCTCGAGATTCCTTTTTTCTTTGCGCGTCGTATCGTCGCTGTTTTTGTGTTAAAAATAAATAACGAGAGACTGGAAACTTCGAGGCGAAGATCGAGTCCCGAGTCGGGGAGAGAAAAACGCAGCGCGCAGCTTCTCGCCGACCAATCTGCGCCGCGACTCGAGCTCGCGTTGGGACAAAACTCAAACAACGAAAAATAGCAGTTCGAGAGACTGGCGTGAAATAATAACAAACGCTTTTCGTCTGTTTGTTATTTTTCTTTCTCTCTGCGAAGAGGTAAACGTCGTTTTTTTTGTAAACGAGCTTCTTTTTGTTTTGGGGAAAGAATAACTCCGTCAAAGACAGCGAACTTTTGCGGAGTCCGGAAAGGAAGAGATTTTTTATAATTTTCCTTGGTCAAGCAGCGAGACAAGTTTGAGAGACGATTTTTGCAAGTTTTCCAACGCAGGATTCGAGCACAGCTGCGGAGAGGAGACATCTATCGAGGAAGCTCCGGCGAGCGAACGCTGAGGTGAACTGGGATCTGAATGATATCCGTTGCGAAGAGTCAAAATTTCCTTAGCGAGAGCTCGGCCAAATTTGAAGGCGAAAGGTCGGAGACTAAGATCCGCTGATCCATGAGTATTCGTTCGACGGGGGCCGTCCTCGCGATCGGTGGGAAACGTGGGGTACGGCCCCGATCGAGCTGACTGTAGGAGCCGCCGAGGGAAGAGGAAGTTGTGAATTTTTTTTTGTTTGAAGAGCTTAGTTGGAAGGAGAACCGTAGAGGAGGAAGAGTAGAAAAATTTATTTGAGTCGGAGGGAGCGAAGCGTGTTTGGGAAGAGGGACGGCGGATGCCAGTATCATTCCATAAGAATAAGGGTGGCTGCTGGGACCTGATCTTCGAAAGCATCGCAGACTTGTGACCGGCCCAAAGATGCTGTACATATTCCACGTGGACACCGGCGCCACACTTACATTCGATATCAAGCTGGCCCTGCAGAGGTAATTATTCTGTTTTTTGCTTCATCATAAAAAGAGCGTGGTTTTAATTTTTTTTTTATTGTTTTCAATATTTTCATGCGAACTTGTTTAGAATATTCCAAAATGTGAAGAAATGTCTGAATAGATGTGTGCGCTTTGTGCCAAGCATCAAAAATTCCACACTAACATTTTATATTCACGACAAACAATAACAATTTGATAAGACATTTTTATAGCCAATGTTCAAAAAAGCTGGTCCAGCAGAGCTAATCTTTATATTTTTTCTACTTCATAGAAGTAGCTTTGTTTTTATTAACAAATGCCTTGAAATTTTTTAAACATTGGGGAAATTATTCTGTTTTTCGCTTGACTCATAAAAGGAGCGTGGTTTCAATTTTTTTTTAAATTGGTTTCAATATTTTCATGTGAGCGTGTTCAGAATATTCCAAAATGTGAAGAAATGTCTGAATAGATGTGTGCGTCTTTGCGCCAAGCATAAAAAATTCCACACTAACATTTGTTATCCACAACAAACAAAAACAATTCGATAAGACATTTTTATAGCCAATGTTCAAAAAAGCTGGTCCAGCAGAGCTAATCTTTCTATTTTTCCTACTTCATAGAAGTAGCTTTGACTTTATTAAAAAATGCCTTGAAATTTTTTAACATTGGGGTAAAAAGATCCCCCAACTGAATTTGGTATTAATCGAGCCAACTTTTTAAGTCTTAATCAGGTTTTAATTTTTTTATAAAGAATTTATGACAAATTAACACTTCACTACAGACGCATATTTTCGTATAAAATATTTAGCTGCGAGTAAAATATGTGGGGGATTCGTTATCAGTTGGAAAAAATACGTTAGACATTGCTCCGAGACGACGGCGAACGAAAAATGTTGATAACAAATTTTTATAGCTAATGTTCAAAAAATTAGTGATTTCGATTTTTTTTTTTTCGTTTAATTTACCAACTGTAGGATTACTTCAATGGCTAAAAATTTACATTTGACAAAGCCATTCGGCGAAGCCAAATAGCGACGAAAAATGCTTTTACATAGAAGCTTTGTAGACAAAAGTGCATAACTTTTTTTTATTCTTAATTTACTGTTCTATATGTTTATACATCTTTGATTCGGTATTCCGATCGCTTTATAAATGTTTTTGCGCAACGCGATGAAAAATGGAGACCAAATTTCGTCATTGGAATTATGAAGGATTTTTTATAATGTATTAAATTTCAATTCGGTTCAACGCATTAAATTCTCTCTGTGGACCATCGAACTCTCTGAATTTCGAAATTTTATGAAGACCCCGGAGTACATGGCATCGAAGATAGCACAGTGAGCCACGCAATCGCCATAGTTAAACTTTACGCCGAGTTGCGCTCGAAGAGATTTTACTCACAGCTCACGCAAAAAAAAAGAAATCACCGAATGATAAATCGACAATTGCGTGCACACTTATATATACATTTACAGATAATACCGCAGCAAACTTTTTTTTCGTGACACAAGTTTTTCATCCAAGCGATAAATGCACGCTTCCATTCATTCGACGACCAATTCTAAGTTTCGCCCTTTTGGTTTTAATTAAATTTGCACAGTACTGTATTTCAATCGTAATGCCAACGTGAGTGATTGGTTTTTTTTAGCTCGTTAATATTTTACCATTTCCAATATTTATCCCGCAAAAACAACCGAATAAATTTGCTCCGAAATGGGGAACTTTACGCATCCAATTCTAAAAAAAAAGTATCATTTTTTTAACCATTTACCAACCGTGAACTTTATAAGTCTTTACACAACCCCCCGCGAACCAACGAATGATAATGCATCGACAATTGCGTGCACCCTTATATATACATTTACAAATAATACCGCAGCAAACTTTTTTTCGTGACACAAGTTTTTCATCCAACCGATAAATACACGCTTTCATTCATTCGACGACCAATTCTAAGTTTCGCCCTTTCGGTTTTAATTAAATTTGCACAGTACTGTATTTCAATCGTAATGCCAACATAAGTGATTGGTTTTTTTAGCTCGTTAATATTTTACCATTTCCAATATTTATCCCGCAAAAACAACCGAATAAATTTGCTCCCAAATGGGTAACTTTACGCATCCAATTCTAAAAAAAAGTATCATTTTTTTAAACCATTTACCAACCGTGAACTTTATAAGTCTTTACACACCCCCCGCGAAATGACGTCCGTCCCGAAGTGCAGACTATGTAGGCCGATATATAACATCTAGATGCAAAAGATATAATTAGCGTTGTGTGTGCGCTTAGTATAGTACGCATATACATGTAACAGACATGTATAGATAGATGCACGACGACAAGCGGCACAGTACGTAACCGATGTTTCCTGCCGAGGAAAGCCTTGCATCAGCTTGTCGACGACGAAGCGATTGGCACTTCTATGTCTATCTCTTGTAGTTCCTCCGGTTTCGTCTCTTATTTTTCTCACTGTTCGCACACTTATCTCTCATCGAACGCCCACGAAAATCCGCGAGTTTATAACACCTTACCACATTTCTCGTCCCCCCCACTCAGTCACTCTCTCTACCTTTCGATAACTTCAACACGGATGTTTCTTTTGCGTTCTTGGCAGCGTCGATCTTGCGTCTGTTCACGGTACTTTTATCCCAGAGATTAATAGCGAGATTCTTGGACTGACAGACCTCTGATTCATACGCGAACTAAACGTGCCTAGTGACGTTTTCAGTTTTCTTACACATTTACGGTTTTAATAAATGCATCGTGACGTAAAACTTAAGTTTGAAGTCAACTTTAAACTTAAGTTTGGATTCAAATTTAAACTTAAGTTTGGAATCAAGTTTAATCTTAAGTTTGAACTAAATTTGAAGTCAAGTTTAAACTTAGCTTTGAACTTAAGTCGACTTTATGGAAAGAAAAGGTTCGGTGCGAAAGGGTTGACCTTATCGGTATGAAACAACATTAAAAAGTCATGTTCATGTGGCCGAGAAAAATAACTCGCACGTTCGATATATATATTGTTGCGGTTAAGAAATACTACCTGATTGGCTGCTGTAAGAGTCTGAAGCTGAAGTCGTTCGACGAGTAACTTCGGTCGTTTTGCGCCGTTTGACAGTTAATTTTGCCATATCATATGTGTGTGAAGTGTGAATTTGCATACGCATAAAATACGTATGAATTTTTTTAGAATTTTTTGTAATCTTTGAAAATCGCGTTTTTTCTATGTTCAAGCTGTGAGAAAACACGTCCGACTAAGTGAAGGGCAACGTTGGTGTATTTGTTCGCACACAACATGAATCAGCTACCCTGAATCAGTTTAGTCTGAAGCCAAGAATACAAAAAATGCTTTCTCATAGGAGAAGCTTTGCGAAAAAAGAACATTATAAGAAAGCGATATGACAATTTTAATTTTTTATTTTTTTAGTTACCAAGTATGAAAATTTCAATGTTCACCATTTTTTGAAAGATATCACTTTACGCTAGATACTTGGAAAAGGTACTTCAAAAACACTCGATATTTTGTACTTTACGCAAGTAAAAAAGAGACAACAAAACATTTATTTTTCATTAGACGGCTCAGAGGCGGCTAATTTGTGGCCGGCTAAAATAGCTCAACCGGTTAATATAGATTAGTAGGCTAAAATAGCCTACCCGATCAAACTATAAAATCCAGCCGGTCAAATCTGTACAGCTCTAATACAGTGCACTATATAGGGAACGTAGGGCAAAACGGGCCACAAAAGAAATAGTAAATTTGCATTGTCATGCTGAGAGAAATAGGACAAAATATACCCAGTTTATCTCCGGAAACAATTACAAAAACCGGGTACTGGGGAAAAACGGGTCACCAAAAGAATGCTGGCTACCTCGTATATGAGTACCAACAACAGAATGTAAAAAGACATAAAATCAAAAAGATTGGGGGTTTCGCGCGCGAAGTGCGCGGTCATGGCTAGTCGGCTATAAAAGTTCCCCATCAATTTCTCCACTTTACAATTTCATCTCGCTCCCTCGGCCGTATTTTCTCGACTCGTTTCATTAAACCAGGAGTGTCCGCTACTTCTGATGAAACCACGCACGCTCTCTGTATCTCTTCCCCTCCCCCTCCCCGCGCCTCCGTCACTTCTCGGCTAGAAGGGAAAGAAGAAGAAAATTTCCACGCGTCGTGGCAGCGCACTTGGCGACAATTATCCTCCCAACTTGTGCGTCAACTATAACTATACACGAGACAAAACTCGTCGCAACGGCGTTCCGCACAATTTTCTTTTTCTCTCTCACCCCCTCCCCCTCCCCCACCTCTCGCACGGAATCAACACACAATAGTCTCCGAGCCACTCGAGTCTCGCGCGAATACGATTCGCTCGTGTTTTCCGTTTCACTCTTGTGTCCTAGCGTACGTCTCGCGCTTTCCGTCCCGCTGATATATAGAATCGACGATTACGCGCTTCTCACTGTGCTGCCGCCGCGGCTCGGTTCTTAGAACATTATGTCATACGCATCGCGACCGAGACTATTCCTCGCACGTAATTTTATACATAGACGAGTTTTCAAGTTATAACGCAAGCGAGAGCTACAGGTTGAGCGGAAATAATAACAGAACCGAAATAATATTTGCCCGGGCGGGACTGCGCGATGCGGGAAATCTGATTGGAAAGTTATTGTTGCTTACTTAGATACTTGTATGACAGTTGGCATTAATTACATTAATTTAAAAATAAAAATTTAATTTGTACATTTATAAAGGTATAAATTTATTAAACGTGTTTCGCATTTGTACTGTGCAGGGTGTAATTTTGGTCTTTCTCGTCTCTCTGAATTGTACGTAATAAAATAATGGAAAAATCATAGTATTTTTTTATGTACCGAGCGAATTGACGTTAGAAAAGTAGGAACGCTTTCGCGAGTTTACTACAAGGGCAGCTGTTTCTCGTGCGCACCGTTCATTTTCCGGTGCCCAAGGGGGAGCTATTAAAACTCCACGTTTTACGACTTTCACCCACCTCGAGCCCGTTAAATAAGTGCTCTCACTAATTAATCCTTTTTGCGTATTTAAAATAATATAAAAAACATAATAATTTAAGTCAAATAAATGAAAATGACGTACGCCTGTGAATACGATATATCCGTTAAAAGCCCGAACCTTTTGCTTTTGTTAAATTTTATTGTTTTTAACTATGAAACTCAACCCAAAACTCCTTAGTAACCCGAAGCTCTGACAGTTGCGTAAACGTGGTCGATATGACCGTTAAGGTAGTACTAGCGCAATGACTGACGCCGCCTAAGTTTGAGAGGAATAAAAGAGAATTACAAACACTTCTCGATCAGATAAAAATCTGAAAAAATCAAGCAATGTTATTCGTTTCCTTTATGTTGAAATTTGTTTAAAATCGTAATTTTCAAGTATTAGATAAAATTCTGAAAAAATTCATACGTATTCAGAAAAATTAACAAATTATCTTGGTAATAAAAAAATTTGTTATGAACATTCTGAAATTATTATTATGCACAGACAATCTTTTCAGCACCTTTTATATGCTAGAATTTTTTCGAATTTTTTCTCATCGAGAAGTGTTTGTAATCTTTGTCTTTTTTCTCTCGAACTTAGGCGGCGTCAGTCATTGTGCTAGTACAACCTTAAGGAGGTTAGAGCGAGTGGTGTTCATTTTGCCTAAATTCGAAAAATTCGGGCAAGAATTGCAAACATTTCCCAATGTTATAAAAATCTGAAAAAATTCATACTTATTATAGGCACTGAAAAGATTCATTTTTCATAATAATAATTTCAAAATGTTATTAACAAATT